>CAWVNZ010002907.1:0-214483 GCA_963930735.1 Dioctria linearis
GGCAATCCCTGGCGCAATTAAAATTTGCGACAGTAGAAAATTATTTTTTGAAAAATTGACTATATAAAAGGCAATCCCTGGGGTATTTAAAATTTGCGACAGTAAAAAAATAAACTTTTGAAAAATTTACTATAGAAAAGGCAATCCCTGGCGTAATTAAAATTTTCGACAGTAAAAAATAATTTTTTGCAAAATTTACTGTAGAAAAAGGCAATCCCTGGCGCAATTAAAACTTGCGACAGTAAAAAATTATGTTTGGAATTGTTTTTCTATTAAAGGCAATCCCTGGCGCAATTAAGATTTGCGACAGTAAAAAATTAATTTTTGAAAAATTTACTATAGAAAAGGCAATCCCTGGCGTAATTAAAATTTGCGACAGTAAAAAATTAGTTTTTGAAAAATTTACTATAGAAAAGGCAATCCCTGGCGTAATTAAAATTTGCGACAGTAAAAAAATTATTTTTTTGAAAAATTTACTATAGAAAAGGCAATCCCTGGCTTAATTAAAATTTGCGACAGTAAAAAATTATTTTTTGAATAATTTACTATAGAAAAGGCAATCCCTGGCGCAATTAAAATTTGCGACAGTAGAAAATTAGTTTTTGAAAAATTTACTATAGAAAAGGCAATCCCTAGCGCAATTAAAATTTGCGAGAGTAAAAAATTATTTTTTGAATAATTTACTATAGAAAAGGCAATCCCTGGCGTAATTAAAATTTTCGACAGTAAAAAATTAGTTTTTGAAAAATTTACTATAGAAAAGGCAATCCCTAGCGCAATTAAAATTTGCGAGAGTAAAAAATTATTTTTTGAATAATTTACTATAGAAAAGGCAATCCCTGGCGTAATTAAAATTTGCGACAGTAAAAAATTATTTTTTGAAAAATTTACTATACAAAAGGCAATCCCTGGCCTATTTAAAATTCGCGACAGTAAAAAATTTACTACAGAAAAGGTAATCCCTGGCGTAATTAAAATTTTTCGACACTAAAAAATTATTTTATGCAAAATTTACTATAGAAAAGGCAATCCCTGGCGTAATTAAAATTTGCGACAGTAAAAAATTATTTTTTGCAAAATTTACTGTAGAAAAGGCAATCCCTGGCGCAATTAAAACTTGCGACAGTAAAAAAATATTTTTTGAATAATTTACTATAGAAAAGGCAATCCCTGGCGCAATTAAAATTTGCGACAGTAAAAAATTAATTTTTGAAAAATTTACTATAGAAAAGGCAATCCCTGGCGTAATTAAAATTTGCGACAGTAAAAAATTAGTTTTTGAAAAATTTACTATAAAAAAGGCAATCCCTGGCGTAATTAAAATTTGCGACAGTAAAAAATTATTTTTTTGAATAATTTACTATAGAAAAGGCAATCCCTGGCGCAATTAAAATTTGCGACAGTAGAAAATTATTTTTTGAAAAATTTACTATAGAAAAGGCAATCCTTGGCGTAATTGAAATTTGCGACAGTAAAAAATTATTTTTTGAATAATTTACTATAGAAAAGGCAATCCCTGGCGTATTTAAAATTTGCGACAGTAAAAAATTATTTTTTGAATAATTTACTATAGAAAAGGCAATACCTGGCGTATTTAAAATTTGCGACAGTAAAAACTTAATTTGTGAAAAATTTACTAGAGAAAAGGCAATCCCTGGCGTATTTAAAATTTGCGACAGTAAAAAATTATTTTTTGAATAATTTACTATAGAAAGGGCAAATACCTGGCGTATTTAAAATTTGCGACAGTAAAAAATAGTTTTTTGAAAAATTTACTGTAGAAAAGGCAATTCCTGGCGCAATTAAAATTTGCGACAGTAAAAAATTATTTTTTTGAATTATTTACTATAGAAAAAGGCAATCCCTGGCCGATTTAAAATTTGCGACAGTAGAAAATTATTTTTTGAAAAATTTACTATAGAAAAAGCAATCCCCTGGCGCAATTAAAATTTGCGAGAGTAGAAAATTATTTTTTGAAAAATTTACTGTACAATACCTGGCTTATTTAAAATTTGCGACAGTAAAAAATTAATTTGTGAAAAATTTACTATAGAAAAGGCAATCCCTGGCGTAATTAAAATTTTCGACAGCAAAAAATTAGTTTTTGAAAAATTTACTATAGAAAAGGCAATCCCTGGCGCAATTAAAATTTGCGACAGTAGAAAATTATTTTTTGAAAAATTTACTATAGAAAAGGCAATCCCTGGCGTATTTAAAATTTGCGACAGTAAAAAATTAATTTTGAAAAATTTACTATAGAAAAGGCAATCCCTGGCGTAATTAAAATTTTGCGACAGTAAAAAATTAGTTTTTGAAAAATTTACTATAGAAAAGGCAATCCCTGGCGTAATTAAAATTTGCGACAGTAAAATATTATTTTTTTGAAAAATTTACTATAGAAAAGGCAATCCCTGGCGTAATTAAAATTTGCGACAGTAAAAAATTATTTTTTGAAAAATTTACTATAGAAAAGGCAATCCCTGGCGCAATTAAAATTTGCGACAGTAGAAAATTATTTTTTGAAAAATTTACTATAGAAAAGGCAATCCTTGGCGTAATTGAAATTTGCGACAGTAAAAAATTATTTTTTGAATAATTTACTATAGAAAAGGCAATCCCTGGCGTATTTAAAATTTGCGACAGTAAAAAATTATTTTTTGAATAATTTACTATAGAAAAGGCAATACCTGGCGTATTTAAAATTTGCGACAGTAAAAACTTAATTTGTGAAAAATTTACTAGAGAAAAGGCAATCCCTGGCGTATTTAAAATTTGCGACAGTAAAAAATTATTTTTTTGAATAATTTACTATAGAAAGGGCAATACCTGGCGTATTTAAAATTTGCGACAGTAAAAAATAGTTTTTTGAAAAATTTACTGTAGAAAAGGCAATTCCTGGCGCAATTAAAATTTGCGACAGTAAAAAAATTATTTTTTGAATTATTTACTATAGAAAAAGGCAATCCCTGGCCGATTTAAAATTTGCGACAGTAGAAAATTATTTTTTGAAAAATTTACTATAGAAAAGCAATCCCTGGCGCAATTAAAATTTGCGAGAGTAGAAAATTATTTTTTGAAAAATTTACTGTACAATACCTGGCTTATTTAAAATTTGCGACAGTAAAAAATTAATTTGTGAAAAATTTACTATAGAAAAGGCAATCCCTGGCGTAATTAAAATTTTCGACAGCAAAAAATTAGTTTTTGAAAAATTTACTATAGAAAAGGCAATCCCTGGCGCAATTAAAATTTGCGACAGTAGAAAATTATTTTTTGAAAAATTTACTATAGAAAAGGCAATCCCTGGCGTATTTAAAATTTGCGACAGTAAAAAATTAATTTTGAAAAATTTACTATAGAAAAGGCAATCCCTGGCGTAATTAAAATTTGCGACAGTAAAAAATTAGTTTTTGAAAAATTTACTATAGAAAAGGCAATCCCTGGCGTAATTAAAATTTGCGACAGTAAAATATTATTTTTGAAAAATTTACTATAGAAAAGGCAATCCCTGGCGTAATTAAAATTTGCGACAGTAAAAAATTATTTTTTGAAAAATTTACTATAGAAAAGGCAATCCCTGGCGTAATTAAAATTTGCGACAGTAAAAAATTAGTTTTTTGAAAAATTTACTATGAAAAAGGCAATCCCTGGCGTAATTAAAATTTGCGACAGTAAAAAATTAGTTTTTTGAAAAATTTACTATGAAAAAGGCAATCCCTGGCTTAATTAAAATTTTGCGATAGTAAAAAAATATTTTTTGAATAATTTACTATAGAGAAGGCAATCCCTGGGGTATTTAAAATTTGCGACAGTAAAAAATAAACTTTTGAAAAATTTACTATAGAAAAGGCAATCCCTGGCGTAATTAAAATTTTCGACAGTAAAAAATAATTTTTTGCAAAATTTACTGTAGAAAAGGCAATCCCTGGCGCAATTAAAACTTGCGACAGTAAAAAATTATGTTTGGAATTGTTTTTCTATTAAAGGCAATCCCTGGCGCAATTAAGATTTGCGACAGTAAAAAATTAATTTTTGAAAAATTTACTATAGAAAAGGCAATCCCTGGCGTAATTAAAATTTGCGACAGTAAAAAATTAGTTTTTGAAAAATTTACTATAGAAAAGGCAATCCCTGGCGTAATTAAAATTTGCGACAGTAAAAAATTATTTTTTGAAAAATTTACTATAGAAAAGGCAATCCCTGGCTTAATTAAAATTTGCGACAGTAAAAAATTATTTTTTGAATAATTTACTATAGAAAAGGCAATCCCTGGCGCAATTAAAATTTGCGACAGTAGAAAATTAGTTTTTGAAAAATTTACTATAGAAAAGGCAATCCCTAGCGCAATTAAAATTTGCGAGAGTAAAAAATTATTTTTTTGAATAATTTACTATAGAAAGGCAATCCCTGGCGTAATTAAAATTTTCGACAGTAAAAAATTAGTTTTTGAAAAATTTACTATAGAAAAGGCAATCCCTAGCGCAATTAAAATTTGCGAGAGTAAAAAATTATTTTTTGAATAATTTACTATAGAAAAGGCAATCCCTGGCGTAATTAAAATTTGCGACAGTAAAAAATTATTTTTTGAAAAATTTACTATACAAAAGGCAATCCCTGGCCTATTTAAAATTCGCGACAGTAAAAAATTTACTACAGAAAAGGTAATCCCTGGCGTAATTAAAATTTTCGACACTAAAAAATTATTTTTTGCAAAATTTACTATAGAAAAAGGCAATCCCTGGCGTAAGTTAAAATTTGCGACAGTAAAAAATTATTTTTTGCAAAAATTTACTGTAGAAAAGGCAATCCCTGGCGCAATTAAAACTTGCGACAGTAAAAAAATATTTTTTGAATAATTTTACTATAGAAAAGGCAATCCCTGGCGCAATTAAAATTTGCGACAGTAAAAAATTAATTTTTGAAAAATTTACTATAGAAAAGGCAATCCCTGGCGTAATTAAAATTTGCGACAGTAAAAAATTAGTTTTTGAAAAATTTACTATAAAAAAGGCAATCCCTGGCGTAATTAAAATTTGCGACAGTAAAAAATTATTTTTTGAATAATTTACTATAGAAAAGGCAATCCCTGGCGCAATTAAAATTTGCGACAGTAGAAAATTATTTTTTGAAAAATTTACTATAGAAAAGGCAATCCTTGGCGTAATTGAAATTTGCGACAGTAAAAAATTATTTTTTGAATAATTTACTATAGAAAAGGCAATCCCTGGCGTATTTAAAATTTGCGACAGTAAAAAATTATTTTTTGAATAATTTACTATAGAAAGGGCAATACCTGGCTTATTTAAAATTTGCGACAGTAAAAAATTAATTTGTAAAAAATTTACTATAGAAAAGGCAATCCCTGGCGTAATTAAAATTTTCGACAGCAAAAAATTAGTTTTTGAAAAATTTACTATAGAAAAGGCAATCCCTGGCGCAATTAAAATTTGCGACAGTAGAAAATTATTTTTTGAAAAATTTACTATAGAAAAGGCAATCCCTGGCGTATTTAAAATTTGCGACAGTAAAAAATTAATTTTTGAAAAATTTACTATAGAAAAGGCAATCCCTGGCGTAATTAAAATTTGCGACAGTAAAAAATTAGTTTTTGAAAAATTTACTATAGAAAAGGCAATCCCTGGCGTAATTAAAATTTGCGACAGTAAAAAATTATTTTTTGAAAAATTTTACTATAGAAAAGGCAATCCCTGGCGTAATTTAAATTTGCGACAGTAGAAAAATTATTTTTTGAATAATTTACTATAGAAAAGGCAATCCCTGGCGCAATTAAAATTTGCGACAGTAGAAAATTATTTTTTGAAAAATTGACTATATAAAAGGCAATCCCTGGGGTATTTAAAATTTGCGACAGTAAAAAATAAACTTTTGAAAAATTTACTATAGAAAAGGCAATCCCTGGCGTAATTAAAATTTTCGACAGTAAAAAATAATTTTTTGCAAAATTTACTGTAGAAAAGGCAATCCCTGGCGCAATTAAAACTTGCGACAGTAAAAAATTATGTTTGGAATTGTTTTTCTATTAAAGGCAATCCCTGGCGCAATTAAGATTTGCGACAGTAAAAAATTAATTTTTGAAAAATTTACTATAGAAAAGGCAATCCCTGGCGTAATTAAAATTTGCGAAGGTAAAAAAATTAGTTTTTGAAAAATTTACTATAGAAAAGGCAATCCCTGGCGTAATTAAAATTTGCGACAGTAAAAAATTATTTTTTGAAAAATTTACTATAGAAAAGGCAATCCCTGGCTAATTAAAATTTGCGACAGTAAAAAATTATTTTTTGAATAATTTACTATAGAAAAGGCAATCCCTGGCGCAATTAAAATTTGCGACAGTAGAAAATTAGTTTTTGAAAAATTTACTATAGAAAAGGCAATCCCTAGCGCAATTAAAATTTGCGAGAGTAAAAAATTATTTTTTGAATAATTTACTATAGAAAAGGCAATCCCTGGCGTAATTAAAATTTTCGACAGTAAAAAATTAGTTTTTTGAAAAATTTACTATAGAAAAGGCAATCCCTAGCGCAATTAAAATTTGCGAGAGTAAAAAATTATTTTTTGAATAATTTACTATAGAAAAGGCAATCCCTGGCGTAATTAAAATTTGCGACAGTAAAAAATTATTTTTTGAAAAATTTACTATACAAAAGGCAATCCCTGGCCTATTTAAAATTCGCGACAGTAAAAAAATTTACTACAGAAAAGGTAATCCCTGGCGTAATTAAAATTTTCGACACTAAAAAATTATTTTATGCAAAATTTACTATAGAAAAGGCAATCCCTGGCGTAATTAAAATTTGCGACAGTAAAAAATTATTTTTTGCAAAATTTACTGTAGAAAAGGCAATCCCTGGCGCAATTAAAACTTGCGACAGTAAAAAAATATTTTTTGAATAATTTACTATAGAAAAGGCAATCCCTGGCGCAATTAAAATTTGCGACAGTAAAAAATTAATTTTTGAAAAATTTACTATAGAAAAGGCAATCCCTGGCGTAATTAAAATTTGCGACAGTAAAAAATTAGTTTTTGAAAAATTTACTATAAAAAAGGCAATCCCTGGCGTAATTAAAATTTGCGACAGTAAAAAATTATTTTTTGAATAATTTACTATAGAAAAGGCAATCCCTGGCGCAATTAAAATTTGCGACAGTAGAAAATTATTTTTTGAAAAATTTACTATAGAAAAGGCAATCCTTGGCGTAATTGAAATTTGCGACAGTAAAAAATTATTTTTTGAATAATTTACTATAGAAAAGGCAATCCCTGGCGTATTTAAAATTTGCGACAGTAAAAAATTATTTTTTGAATAATTTACTATAGAAAAGGCAATACCTGGCGTATTTAAAATTTGCGACAGTAAAAACTTAATTTGTGAAAAATTTACTAGAGAAAAGGCAATCCCTGGCGTATTTAAAATTTGCGACAGTAAAAAATTATTTTTTGAATAATTTACTATAGAAAGGGCAATACCTGGCGTATTTAAAATTTGCGACAGTAAAAAATAGTTTTTTGAAAAATTTACTGTAGAAAAGGCAATTCCTGGCGCAATTAAAATTTGCGACAGTAAAAAATTATTTTTTGAATTATTTACTATAGAAAAAGGCAATCCCTGGCCGATTTAAAATTTGCGACAGTAGAAAATTATTTTTTGAAAAATTTACTATAGAAAAGCAATCCCTGGCGCAATTAAAATTTGCGAGAGTAGAAAATTATTTTTTTGAAAAATTTACTGTACAATACCTGGCTTATTTAAAATTTGCGACAGTAAAAAATTAATTTGTGAAAAATTTACTATAGAAAAGGCAATCCCTGGCGTAATTAAAATTTTCGACAGCAAAAAATTAGTTTTTGAAAAATTTACTATAGAAAAGGCAATCCCTGGCGCAATTAAAATTTGCGACAGTAGAAAATTATTTTTTGAAAAATTTACTATAGAAAAGGCAATCCCTGGCGTATTTAAAATTTGCGACAGTAAAAAATTAATTTTGAAAAATTTACTATAGAAAAGGCAATCCCTGGCGTAATTAAAATTTGCGACAGTAAAAAATTAGTTTTTGAAAAATTTACTATAGAAAAGGCAATCCCTGGCGTAATTAAAATTTGCGACAGTAAAATATTATTTTTTGAAAAATTTACTATAGAAAAGGCAATCCCTGGCGTAATTAAAATTTGCGACAGTAAAAAATTATTTTTTGAATAATTTACTATAGAAAAGGCAATCCCTGGCGCAATTAAAAATTTGCGACAGTAGAAAATTATTTTTTGAAAAATTGACTATAGAAAAGGCAATCCCTGGCGTAATTAAAATTTTCGACAGTAAAAAATTATTTTTTGAATAATTTACTATAGAAAAGGCAATCCCTGGCGCAATTAAAATTATCGACAGTAAAAAATTATTATTTGAAAAATTTACTATAGAGAAGGCAATCCCTGGGGTATTTAAAATTTGCGACAGTAAAAAATAAACTTTTGAAAAATTTACTATAGAAAAGGCAATCCCTGGCGTAATTAAAATTTTCGACAGTAAAAAATTATTTTTTGCAAAATTTACTGTAGAAAAGGCAATCCCTGGCGCAATTAAAACTTGCGACAGTAAAAAATTATGTTTGGAATTGTTTTTCTATTAAAGGCAATCCCTGGCGCAATTAAGATTTGCGACAGTAAAAAATTAATTTTTGAAAAATTTACTATAGAAAAGGCAATCCCTGGCGTAATTAAAATTTGCGACAGTAAAAAATTAGTTTTTGAAAAATTTACTATAGAAAAGGCAATCCCTGGCGTAATTAAAATTTGCGACTGTAAAAAATTATTTTTTGAAAAATTTACTATAGAAAAGGCAATCCCTGGCTTAATTAAAATTTGCGACAGTAAAAAATTATTTTTTGAATAATTTACTATAGAAAAGGCAATCCCTGGCGCAATTAAAATTTGCGACAGTAGAAAATTAGTTTTTTGAAAAATTTACTATAGAAAAGGCAATCCCTAGCGCAATTAAAATTTGCGAGAGTAAAAAATTATTTTTTGAATAATTTACTATAGAAAAGGCAATCCCTGGCGTAATTAAAATTTTCGACAGTAAAAAAATATTTTTTGAAAAATTTACTATAGAAAAGGCAATCCCTAGCGCAATTAAAATTTGCGAGAGTAAAAAATTATTTTTTGAATAATTTACTATAGAAAAGGCAATCCCTGGCGTAATTAAAATTTGCGACAGTAAAAAATTATTTTTTGAAAAATTTACTATACAAAAGGCAATCCCTGGCCTATTTAAAATTTGCGACAGTAAAAAATTTACTAAAGAAAAGGTAATCCCTGGCGTAATTAAAATTTTCGACACTAAAAAATTATTTTTTGCAAAATTTACTATAGAAAAGGCAATCCCTGGCGTAATTAAAATTTGCGACAGTAAAAAATTATTTTTTGCAAAATTTACTGTAGAAAAGGCAATCCCTGGCGCAATTAAAACTTGCGACAGTAAAAAAATATTTTTTGAATAATTTACTATAGAAAAGGCAATCCCTGGCGCAATTAAAATTTGCGACAGTAAAAAATTAATTTTTGAAAAATTTACTATAGAAAAGGCAATCCCTGGCGTAATTAAAATTTGCGACAGTAAAAAATTATGTTTTTGAAAAATTTACTATGAAAAAGGCAATCCCTGGCGTAATTAAAATTTGCGACAGTAAAAAAATTATTTTTTGAATAATTTACTATAGAAAAGGCAATCCCCTGGCGCAATTAAAATTTGCGACAGTAGAAAATTATTTTTTGAAAAATTTACTATAGAAAAGGCAATCCTTGGCGTAATTGAAATTTGCGACAGTAAAAAATTATTTTTTGAATAATTTACTATAGAAAAGGCAATCCCTGGCGTATTTAAAATTTGCGACAGTAAAAAATTATTTTTTGAATAATTTACTATAGAAAAGGCAATACCTGGCGTATTTAAAATTTGCGACAGTAAAAACTTAATTTGTGAAAAATTTACTAGAGAAAAGGCAATCCCTGGCGTATTTAAAATTTGCGACAGTAAAAATTATTTTTTGAATAATTTACTATAGAAAGGGCAATACCTGGCGTATTTAAAATTTGCGACAGTAAAAAATAGTTTTTTGAAAAATTTACTGTAGAAAAGGCAATTCCTGGCGCAATTAAAATTTGCGACAGTAAAAAATTATTTTTTGAATTATTTACTATAGAAAAAGGCAATCCCTGGCCGATTTAAAATTTGCGACAGTAGAAAATTATTTTTTGAAAAATTTACTATAGAAAAGCAATCCCTGACGCAATTAAAATTTGCGAGAGTAGAAAATTATTTTTTGAAAAATTTACTGTAGAAAAGGCAATCCCTGGCGTAATTAAAATTTGCGACAGTAGAAAATTATTTTTTGAAAAATTTACTGTAGAAAAGGCAATCCCTGGCGCATTTAAAATTTGTGACAGTAAAAAATTATTTTTTTGAATAATTTACTATAGAAAAGGCAATCCCTGGCGTAATTAAAATTTGCGACAGTAAAAAATTATTTTTTGAATAATTTACTGTAGAAAATTCAGTCCCTTCCGCAATTAAAATTTGCGACAGTAAAAAATTAATTTTTGAAAAATTTACTGTAGAAAAAGGCAATCCCTGGCGCAATTAAAATTTGCGACATTATAAAATTAAATTTGAAAAATTTACTATAGAAAAAGCAATCCCTGGCGTTTTTAAAATTTGCGACAGTAAAAAATTATTTTTTGAAAAATTTACTGTAGAAAAGGCAATCCCTGGCGCAATTAAAATTTGCGACAGTATAAAATTAAATTTTGAAAAATTTACTATAGAAAAGGCAATCCCTGGCGCAATTAAAATTTGCGACAGTAAAAAATTATTTTTTGAAAAACTTACTATAGAAAAGGCAATCCCTGGCGCAATTAAAATTTGCGACAGTAAAAAATTAGTTTTTGAATAATTTACTATAGAAAAGGCAATCCCTGGCGTAATTAAAATTTTCGACTGTAAAAAATTAGTTTTTGAAAAATTTACTATAGAAAAGGCAATCCCTAGCGCAATTAAAATCTGCGAGAGTAAAAAATTATTTTTTGAATAATTTACTATAGAAAAGGCAATCCCTGGCGTAATTAAAATTTGCGACAGTAAAAAATTATTTTTTGAAAAAAATTACTATACAAAAGGCAATCCCTGGCGTAGTTAAAATTTTCGACAGTAAAAAATTATTTTTTGCAAAATTTACTATAGAAAAGGCAATCCCTGGCGTAATTAAAATTTGCGACAGTAAAAAATTATTTTTTGCAAAATTTACTGTAGAAAAGGCAATCCCTGGCGCAATTAAAACTTGCGACAGTAAAAAATTATTTTTTGAATAATTTACTATAGAAAAGGCAATCCCTGGCGCAATTAAAATTTGCGACAGTAAAAAATTAATTTTTGAAAAATTTACTATAGAAAAGGCAATCCCTGGCGTAATTAAAATTTGCGACAGTAAAAAATTAGTTTTTGAAAAATTTACTATAGAAAAGGCAATCCCTGGCGTAATTAAAATTTGCGACAGTAAAAAAATTATTTTTTGAATAATTTACTATAGAAAAGGCAATCCCTGGCGCAATTAAAATTTGCGACAGTAGAAAATTATTTTTTGAAAAATTTACTATAGAAAAGGCAATCCTTGGCGTAATTAAAATTTGCGACAGTAAAAAATTATTTTTTGAATAATTTACTATAGAAAAGGCAATCCCTGGCGTATTTAAAATTTGCGACAGTAAAAAATTATTTTTTTGAATAATTTACTATAGAAAAGGCAATACCTGGCGTATTTAAAATTTGCGACAGTAAACAAATTAATTTGTGAAAAATTTACTAGAGAAAAGGCAATCCCTGGCGTATTTAAAATTTGCGACAGTAAAAAATTATTTTTTGAATAATTTACTATAGAAAGGGCAATACCTGGCTTATTTAAAATTTGCGACAGTAAAAAATTAATTTGTGAAAAATTTACTATAGAAAAGGCAATCCCTGGCGTAATTAAAATTTTCGACAGCAAAAAATTAGTTTTTGAAAAATTTACTATAGAAAAGGCAATCCCTGGCGCAATTAAAATTTGCGACAGTAGAAAATTATTTTTTGAAAAATTTACTATAGAAAAGGCAATCCCTGGCGTATTTAAAATTTGCGACAGTAAAAAATTAATTTTTGAAAAATTTACTATAGAAAAGGCAATCCCTGGCGTAATTAAAATAAATTTGCGACAGTAAAAAATTAGTTTTTGAAAAATTTACTATAGAAAAGGCAATCCCTGGCGTAATTAAAATTTGCGACAGTAAAAAATTATTTTTTGAAAAATTTACTATAGAAAAGGCAATCCCTGGCGTAATTAAAATTTGCAACAGTAAAAAATTATTTTTTGAATAATTTACTATAGAAAAGGCAATCCCTGGCGCAATTAAAATTTGCGACAGTAGAAAATTATTTTTGGAAAAATTGACTATAGAAAAGGCAATCCCTGGCGTAATTAAAATTTTCGACAGTAAAAACTTATTTTTTGAATAATTTACTATAGAAAAGGCAATCCCTGGCGCAATTAAAAATAGCGACAGTAAAAAATTATTATTTGAAAAATTTACTATAGAGAAGGCAATCCCTGGGGTATTTAAAATTTGCGACAGTAAAAAATAAACTTTTGAAAAATTTACTATAGAAAAGGCAATCCATGGCGTAATTAAAATTTTCGACAGTAAAAAATTATTTTTTGCAAAATTTACTGTAGAAAAGGCAATCCCTGGCGCAATTAAAACTTGCGACAGTAAAAAATTATTTTTTGAGTAATTTACTATAGAAAAGGCAATCCCTGGCGCAATTAAAACTTGCGACAGTAAAAAATTAATTTTTGAAAAATTTACTATAGAAAAGGCAATCCCTGGCCCAATTAAAATTTGCGACAGTAAAAAATTAATTTTTGAAAAATTTACTATAGAAAAGGCAATCCCTGGCGTAATTAAAATTTGCGACAGTAAAAAATTAGTTTTTGAAAAATTTACTATAGAAAAGGCAATCCCTGGCGTAACTAAAATTTGCGACAGTAAAAAATTATTTTTTGAATAATTTACTATAGAATAGGCAATCCCTGGCGCAATTAAAATTTGCGACAGTAGAAAATTATTTTTTGAAAAATTTACTATAGAAAAGGCAATCCTTGGCGTAATTAAAATTTGCGACAGTAAAAAATTATTTTTTGAATAATTTACTATAGAAAAGGCAATCCCTGGCGTATTTAAAATTTGCGACAGTAAAAAATTATTTTTTGAATAATTTACTATAGAAAAGGCAATACCTGGCGTATTTAAAATTTGCTACAGTAAAAAATTAATTTGTGAAAAATTTACTAGAGAAAAGGCAATCCCTGGCGTATTTAAAATTTGCGACAGTAAAAAATTATTTTTTGAATAATTTACTATAGAAAGGGCAATACCTGGCTTATTTAAAATTTGCGACAGTAAAAAATTAATTTGTGAAAAATTTACTATAGAAAAGGCAATCCCTGGCGTAATTAAAATTTTCGACAGCAAAAAATTAGTTTTTGAAAAATTTACTATAGAAAAGGCAATCCCTGGCGCAATTAAAATTTGCGACAGTAGAAAATTATTTTTTGAAAAATTTACTATAGAAAAGGCAATCCCTGGCGTATTTAAAATTTGCGACAGTAAAAAATTATTTTTTGAATAATTTACTATAGAAAAGGCAATACCTGGCGTATTTAAAATTTGCGACAGTAAAAACTTAATTTGTGAAAAATTTACTAGAGAAAAGGCAATCCCTGGCGTATTTAAAATTTGCGACAGTAAAAAATTATTTTTTGAATAATTTACTATAGAATGGGCAATACCTGGCGTATTTCAAATTTGCGACAGTAAAAAATAGTTTTTTGAAAAATTTACTGTAGAAAAGGCAATTCCTGGCGCAATTAAAATTTGCGACAGTAAAAAATTATTTTTTGAATTATTTACTATAGAAAAAGGCAATCCCTGGCCGATTTAAAATTTGCGACAGTAGAAAATTATTTTTTGAAAAATTTACTATAGAAAAGCAATCCCTGACGCAATTAAAATTTGCGAGAGTAGAAAATTATTTTTTGAAAAATTTACTGTAGAAAAGGCAATCCCTGGCGTAATTAAAATTTGCGACAGTAGAAAATTATTTTTTGAAAAATTTACTGTAGAAAAGGCAATCCCTGGCGCATTTAAAATTTGTGACAGTAAAAAATTATTTTTTGAATAATTTATTATAGAAAAGGCAATCCCTGGCGTAATTAAAATTTGCGACAGTAAAAAATTATTTTTTGAATAATTTACTGTAGAAAATTCAGTCCCTTCCGCAATTAAAATTTGCGACAGTAAAAAATTAATTTTTGAAAAATTTACTGTAGAAAAGGCAATCCCTGGCGCAATTAAAATTTGCGACAGTATAAAATTAAATTTGAAAAATTTACTATAGAAAAAGCAATCCCTGGCGTATTTAAAATTTGCGACAGTAAAAAATTATTTTTTGAAAAATTTACTGTAGAAAAGGCAATCCCTGGCGCAATTAAAATTTGCGACAGTATAAAATTAAATTTTGAAAAATTTACTATAGAAAAGGCAATCCCTGGCGCAATTAAAATTTGCGACAGTAAAAAATTATTTTTTGAAAAACTTACTATAGAAAAGGCAATCCCTGGCGCAATTAAAATTTGCGACAGTAAAAAATTAGTTTTTGAATAATTTACTATAGAAAAGGCAATCCCTGGCGTAATTATAATTTTCGACTGTAAAAAATTAGTTTTTGAAAAATTTACTATAGAAAAGGCAATCCCTAGCGCAATTAAAATTTGCGAGAGTAAAAAATTATTTTTTGAATAATTTACTATAGAAAAGGCAATCCCTGGCGTAATTAAAATTTGCGACAGTAAAAAATTATTTTTTGAAAAAATTACTATACAAAAGGCAATCCCTGGCGTATTTAAAATTTGCGACAGTAAAAAATTTACTATTGAAAAGGTAATCCCTGGCGTAGTTAAAATTTTCGACAGTAAAAAATTATTTTTTGCAAAATTTACTATAAAAAAGGCAATCCCTGGCGTAATTAAAATTTGCGACAGTAAAAAATTATTTTTTGCAAAATTTACTGTAGAAAAGGCAATCCCTGGCGCAATTAAAACTTGCGACAGTAAAAAATTATTTTTTGAATAATTTACTATAGAAAAGGCAATCCCTGGCGCAATTAAAATTTGCGACAGTAAAAAATTAATTTTTGAAAAATTTACTATAGAAAAGGCAATCCCTGGCGTAATTAAAATTTGCGACAGTAAAAAATTAGTTTTTGAAAAATTTACTATAGAAAAGGCAATCCCTGGCGTAATTAAAATTTGCGACAGTAAAAAATTATTTTTTGAATAATTTACTATAGAAAAGGCAACCCTGGCGCAATTAAAATTTGCGACAGTAGAAAATTATTTTTTGAAAAATTTACTATAGAAAAGGCAATCCTTGGCGTAATTAAAATTTGCGACAGTAAAAAATTATTTTTTGAATAATTTACTATAGAAAAGGCAATCCCTGGCGTATTTAAAATTTGCGACAGTAAAAAATTATTTTTTGAATAATTTACTATAGAAAAGGCAATACCTGGCGTATTTAAAATTTGCGACAGTAACAAATTAATTTGTGAAAAATTTACTAGAGAAAAGGCAATCCCTGGCGTATTTAAAATTTGCGACAGTAAAAAATTATTTTTTGAATAATTTACTATAGAAAGGGCAATACCTGGCTTATTTAAAATTTGCGACAGTAAAAAATTAATTTGTGAAAAATTTACTATAGAAAAGGCAATCCCTGGCGTAATTAAAATTTTCGACAGCAAAAAATTAGTTTTTGAAAAATTTACTATAGAAAAGGCAATCCCTGGCGCAATTAAAATTTGCGACAGTAGAAAATTATTTTTTGAAAAATTTACTATAGAAAAGGCAATCCCTGGCGTATTTAAAATTTGCGACAGTAAAAAATTAATTTTTGAAAAATTTACTATAGAAAAGGCAATCCCTGGCGTAATTAAAATAAATTTGCGACAGTAAAAAATTAGTTTTTGAAAAATTTACTATAGAAAAGGCAATCCCTGGCGTAATTAAAATTTGCGACAGTAAAAAATTATTTTTTGAAAAAATTTACTATAGAAAAGGCAATCCCTGGCGTAATTAAAATTTGCAACAGTAAAAAATTATTTTTTGAATAATTTACTATAGAAAAGCCAATCCCTGGCGCAATTAAAATTTGCGACAGTAGAAAATTATTTTTGGAAAAATTGACTATAGAAAAGGCAATCCCTGGCGTAATTAAAATTTTCGACAGTAAAAACTTATTTTTTGAATAATTTACTATAGAAAAGGCAATCCCTGGCGCAATTAAAAATAGCGACAGTAAAAAATTATTATTTTAAAAATTTACTATAGAGAAGGCAATCCCTGGGGTATTTAAAATTTGCGACAATAAAAAATAAACTTTTGAAAAATTTACTATAGAAAAGGCAATCCCTGGCGTAATTAAAATTTTCGACAGTAAAAAATTATTTTTTGGAAAATTTACTGTAGAAAAGGCAATCCCTGGCGCAATTAAAACTTGCGACAGTAAAAAATTATTTTTTGAGTAATTTACTATAGAAAAGGCAATCCCTGGCGCAATTAAAACTTGCGACAGTAAAAAATTAATTTTTGAAAAATTTACTATAGAAAAGGCAATCCCTGGCCCAATTAAAATTGGCGACAGTAAAAAATTAATTTTTGAAAAATTTACTATAGAAAAGGCAATCCCTGGCGTAATTAAAATTTGCGACAGTAAAAAATTAGTTTTTGAAAAATTTACTATAGAAAAGGCAATCCCTGGCGTAACTAAAATTTGCGACAGTAAAAAATTATTTTTTGAATAATTTACTATAGAATAGGCAATCCCTGGCGCAATTAAAATTTGCGACAGTAGAAAATTATTTTTTGAAAAATTTACTATAGAAAAGGCAATCCTTGGCGTAATTAAAATTTGCGACAGTAAAAAATTATTTTTTGAATAATTTACTATAGAAAAGGCAATCCCTGGCGTATTTAAAATTTGCGACAGTAAAAAATTATTTTTTGAATAATTTACTATAGAAAAGGCAATACCTGGCGTATTTAAAATTTGCGACAGTAACAAATTAATTTGTGAAAAATTTACTAGAGAAAAGGCAATCCCTGGCGTATTTAAAATTTGCGACAGTAAAAAATTATTTTTTGAATAATTTACTATAGAAAGGGCAATACCAGGCTTATTTAAAATTTGCGACAGTAAAAAATTAATTTGTGAAAAATTTACTATAGAAAAGGCAATCCCTGGCGTAATTAAAATTTTCGACAGCAAAAAATTAGTTTTTGAAAAATTTACTATAGAAAAGGCAATCCCTGGCGCAATTAAAATTTGCGACAGTAGAAAATTATTTTTTGAAAAATTTACTATAGAAAAGGCAATCCCTGGCGTATTTAAAATTTGCGACAGTAAAAAATTAATTTTTGAAAAATTTACTATAGAAAAGGCAATCCCTGGCGTAATTAAAATTTGCGACAGTAAAAAATTAGTTTTTGAAAAATTTACTATAGAAAAGGCAATCCCTGGCGTAATTAAAATTTGCGACAGTAAAAAATTATTTTTTGAAAAATTTACTATAGAAAAGGCAATCCCTGGCGTAATTAAAATTTGCAACAGTAAAAAATTATTTTTTGAATAATTTACTATAGAAAAGGCAATCCCTGGCGCAATTAAAATTTGCGACAGTAGAAAATTATTTTTGGAAAAATTGACTATAGAAAAGGCAATCCCTGCCGTAATTAAAATTTTCGACAGTGAAAACTTATTTTTTGAATAATTTACTATAGAAAAGGCAATCCCTGGCGCAATTAAAAATAGCGACAGTAAAAAATTATTATTTGAAAAATTTACTATAGAGAAGGCAATCCCTGAGGTATTTAAAATTTGCGACAGTAAAAAATAAACTTTTGAAAAATTTACTATAGAAAAGGCAATCCCTGGCGTAATTAAAATTTTCGACAGTAAAAAATTATTTTTTGCAAAATTTACTGTAGAAAAGGCAATCCCTGGCGCAATTAAAACTTGCGACAGTAAAAAATTATTTTTTGAATAATTTACTATAGAAAAGGCAATCCTTGGCGCAATTAAAACTTGCGACAGTAAAAAATTAATTTTTTGAAAAATTTACTATAGAAAAGGCAATCCCTGGCCCAATTAAAATTTGCGACAGTAAAAAATTAATTTTTGAAAAATTTACTATAGAAAAGGCAATCCCTGGCGTAATTAAAATTTGCGACAGTAAAAAATTAGTTTTTGAAAAATTTACTATAGAAAAGGCAATCCCTGGCGTAATTAAAATTTGCGACAGTAAAAAATTATTTTTTGAATAATTTACTATAGAATAGCAATCCCTGGCGCAATTAAAATTTGCGACAGTAGAAAATTATTTTTTGAAAAATTTACTATAGAAAAAGGCAATCCTTGGGCGTAATTAAAATTTGCGACAGTAAAAAATTATTTTTTTGAATAATTTACTATAGAGGCAATCCCTGGCGTATTTAAAATTTGCGACAGTAAAAAATTATTTTTTGAATAATTTACTATAGAAAAGGCAATACCTGGCGTATTTAAAATTTGCTACAGTAAAAAATTAATTTGTGAAAAATTTACTAGAGAAAAGGCAATCCCTGGCGTATTTAAAATTTGCGACAGTAAAATATTATTTTTTGAATAATTTACTATAGAAAGGGCAATACCTGGCTTATTTAAAATTTGCGACAGTAAAAAACTAATTTGTGAAAAATTTACTATAGAAAAGGCAATCCCTGGCGTAATTAAAATTTTCGACAGCAAAAAATTAGTTTGTGAAAAATTTACTATAGAAAAGGCAATCCCTGGCGCAATTAAAATTTGCGACAGTAGAAAATTATTTTTTGAAAAATTTACTATAGAAAAGGCAATCCCTGGCGTATTTAAAATTTGCGACAGTAAAAAATTAATTTTTGAAAAATTTACTATAGAAAAGGCAATCCCTGGCGTAATTAAAATTTGCGACAGTAAAAAATTAGTTTTTGAAAAATTTACTATAGAAAAGGCAATCCCCGGCGTAATTAAAATTTGCGACAGTAAAAAATTATTTTTTGAAAAATTTACTATAGAAAAGGCAATCCCTGGCGTAATTAAAATTTGCGACAGTAAAAAATTATTTTTTGAATAAATTACTATAGAAAAGGCAATCCCTGGCGCAATTAAAATTTGCGACAGTAGAAAATTATTTTTTGAAAAATTGACTATAGAAAAGGCAATCCCTGGCGTAATTAAAATTTTCGAACAGTAAAAAATTATTTTTTGAATAATTTACTATAGAAAAGGCAATCCCTGGCGCAATTAAAATTATCGACAGCAAAAAATTATTATTTGAAAAATTTACTATAGAGAAGGCAATCCCTGGGGTATTTAAAATTTGCGACAGTAAAAAATAAACTTTTGAAAAATTTACTATAGAAAAGGCAATCCCTGGCGTAATTAAAATTTTCGACAGTAAAAAATTATTTTTTGCAAAATTTACTGTAGAAAAGGCAATCCCTGGCGCAATTAAAACTTGCGACAGTAAAAAATTATTTTTTGAATAATTTACTATAGAAAAGGCAATCCCTGGCGCAATTAAGATTTGCGACAGTAAAAAATTAATTTTTGAAAAATTTACTATAGAAAAGGCAATCCCTGGCGTAATTAAAATTTGCGACAGTAAAAAATTAGTTTTTGAAAAATTTACTATAGAAAAGGCAATCCCTGGCGTAATTAAAATTTGCGACAGTAAAAAATTATTTTTTGAAAAATTTACTATAGAAAAGGCAATCCCTGGCTTAATTAAAATTTGCGACAGTAAAAAATTATTTTTTGAATAATTTACTATAGAAAAGGCAATCCCTGGCGCAATTAAAATTTGCGATAGTAGAAAATTAGTTTTTGAAAAATTTACTATAGAAAAGGCAATCCCTAGCGCAATTAAAATTTGCGAGAGTAAAAAATTATTTTTTGAATAATTTACTATAGAAAAGGCAATCCCTGGCGTAATTAAAATTTTCGACAGTAAAAAATTAGTTTTTGAAAAATTTACTATAGAAAAGGCAATCCCTAGTGCAATTAAAATTTGCGAGAGTAAAAAATTATTTTTTGAATAATTTACTATAGAAAAGGCAATCCCTGGCGTAATTAAAATTTGCGACAGTAAAAAATTATTTTTTGAAAAATTTACTATACAAAAGGCAATCCCTGGCGTATTTAAAATTTGCGACAGTAAAAAATTTACTATAGAAAAGGTAATCCCTGGCGTAATTAAAATTTGCGACAGTAAAAAATTAGTTTTTGAAAAATTTATTAAAAAAGGCAATCCCTGGCGTAATTAAAATTTGCGACAGTAAAATTTATTTTTTGAATAATTTACTATAGAAAAGGCAATCCCTGGCGCAATTAAAATTTGCGACAGTAAAAAATTAATTTGTGAAAAATTTACTATAGAAAAGGCAATCCCTGGCGTAATTAAAATTTTCGACAGTAAAAAATTAGTTTTTGAAAAATTTACTATAGAAAAGGCAATCAGTGGCGCAATTAAAATTTGCGACAGTAGAAAATTATTTTTTGAAAAATTTACTATAGAAAAGGCAACCCCTGGCGTATTTAAAATTTGCGACAGTAAAAAATTAATTTTTGAAAAATTTACTATAGAAAAGGCAATCCCTGGCGTAATTAAAATTTGCGACAGTAAAAAATTAGTTTTTGAAAAATTTACTATAGAAAAGGCAATCCCTGGCGTAATTAAAATTTGCGAGAGTAAAAAATTATTTTTTGAAAAATTTACTATAGCAAAGGCAATCCCTGGCGTAATTAAAATTTGCGACAGTAAAAAATTATTTTTTGAATAATTTACTATAGAAAAGGCAATCCCTGGCGCAATTAAAATTTGCGACAGTAGAAAATTATTTTTTGAAAAATTGACTATAGAAAAGGCAATCCCTGGCGGAATTAAAATTTTCGAAAGTAAAAAATTATTTTTTGAATAATTTACTATAGAAAAGGCAATCCCTAGCGCAATTAAAATTAGCGACAGTAAAAAATTATTATTTGAAAAATTAACTATAGAAAAGGCAATCCCTGGCGTAATTAAAATTTGCGACAGTAAAAAATTATTTTTTGAAAAATTTACTATAGAAAAGGCAATCCCTGGCTTAATTAAAATTTGCGACAGTAAAAAATTATTTTTTGAATAATTTACTATAGAAAAGGCAATCCCTGGCGCAATTAAAATTTGCGAGAGTAGAAAATTAGTTTTTGAAAAATTTACTATAGAAAAGGCAATCCCTGGCGTAATTAAAATTTTCGACAGTAAAAAATTATTTTTTGAATAATTTACTATAGAAAAGGCAATCCCTGGCGCAATTAAAATTTGCGACAGTAGAAAATTATTTTTTGAAAAATTTACTATAGAAAAGGCAATCCCTGGCGAAATTAAAATTTGCGACAGTAGAAAATTATTTTTTGAAAAATTTACTGTAGAAAAGGCAATCCCTGGCGCAATTAAAATTTGCGACAGTAAAAAATTATTTTTTGAATAATTTACTATAGAAAAGCAATCCCTGGCGTAATTAAAATTTGCGACAGTAAAAAATTATTTTTTGAATAATTTACTGTAGAAAATTCAATCCCTGCCGCAATTAAAATTTGCGACAGTAAAAAATTAATTTTTGAAAAATTTACTATAGAAAAGCAATGCCTGGCGCAATTAAAATTTGCGACAGTAGAAAATTATTTTTTGAAAAATTTACTGTAGAAAAGGCAATCCCTGGCGTAATTAAAATTTGCGACAGTAAAAAATTATTTTTTGCAAAATTTACTGTAGAAAAGGCAATCCCTGGCGCAATTAAAACTTGCGACAGTAGAAAATTATTTTTTGAATAATTTACTATAGGAAAGGCAATCCCTGGCGCAATTAAAATTTGCGACAGTAGAAAATTATTTTTTGAAAAATTTACTGTAGAAAAGGCAATCCCTGGCGAAATTAAAATTTGCGACAGTAGAAAATTATTTTTTGAAAAATTTACTGTAGAAAAGGCAATCCCTGGCGCAATTAAAATTTGCGACAGTAAAATATTATTTTTTGAATAATTTACTATAGAAAAGCAATCCCTGGCGTAATTAAAATTTGCGACAGTAAAAAATTATTTTTTGAATAATTTACTGTAGAAAATTCAATCCCTGCCGCAATTACAATTTGCGACAGTAAAAAATTAATTTTTGAAAAATTTACTGTAGAAAAGGCAATGCCTGGCGCAATTAAAATTTGCGACAGTAAAAAAATTATGTTTTGAATAATTTACTATAGAAAAGGCAATCCCTGGCGCAATTAAAATTTGCGACAGTAGAAAATTAGTTTTTGAAAAATTTACTATAGAAAAGGCAATCCCTGGCGTAATTAAAATTTTCGACAGTAAAAAATTATTTTTTGCAAAATTTACTGTAGAAAAGGCAATCCCTGGCGCAATTAAAATTTACGACAGTAAAATATTATTTTTTGAATAATTTACTATAGAAAAGGCAATCCCTGGCGCAATTAAGATTTGCGACAGTAAAAAATTAATTTTTGAAAAATTTACTATAGAAAAGGCAATCCCTGGCGTAATTAAAATTTGCGACAGTAAAAAATTAGTTTTTGAAAAATTTACTATAGAAAGGCAATCCCTGGCGTAATTAAAATTTGCGACAGTAAAAAATTATTTTTTGAAAAATTTACTATAGAAAAGGCAATCCTGGCTTAATTAAAATTTGCGACAGTAAAAAACTATTTTTTGAATAATTTACTATAGAAAAGGCAATCCCTGGCGCAATTAAAATTTGCGACAATAGAAAATTAGTTTTTGAAAAATTTACTATAGAAAAGGCAATCCCAGGCGTAATTAAAATTTTCGACAGTAAAAAATTATTTTTTGAATAATTTACTATAGAAAAGGCAATCCCTGGCGCAATTAAAATTTGCGACAGTAGAAAATTATTTTTTGAAAAATTTACTATACAAAAGGCAATCCCTGGCGAAATTAAAATTTGCGACAGTAGAAAATTATTTTTTGAAAAATTTACTGTAGAAAAGGCAATCCCTGGCGCAATTAAAATTTGCGACAGTAAAAAATTATTTTTTGAATAATTTACTATAGAAAAGCAATGCCTGGCGCAATTAAAATTTGCGACAGTAGAAAATTATTTTTTGAAAAATTTACTGTAGAATAGGCAATCCCTGGCGTAATTAAAATTTGCGACAGTAAAAAATTATTTTTTGCAAAATTTACTGTAGAAAAGGCAATCCCTGGCGCAATTAAAACTTGCGATAGTAAAAAATTATTTTTTGAATAATTTACTATAGAAAAGGCAATCCCTGGCGCAATTAAGATTTGCGACAATAAAAATTAATTTTTGAAAAATTTACTATAGAAAAGGCAATCCCTGGCGTAATTAAAATTTGCGACAGTAAAAAATTAGTTTTTGAAAAATTTACTATAGAAAAGGCAATCCCTGGCGTAATTAAAATTTGCGACAGTAAAAAATTATTTTTTGAAAAATTTACTATAGAAAACGCAATCCCTGGCGCAATTAAATTTTGCGACAGTAGAAAATTATTTTTTGAAAAATTTACTATAGGAATGGCAATCCCTGGCGGAATTAAAATTTGCGACAGTAGAAAATTATTTTTTGAAAAATTTACTGTAGAAAAGGCAATCCCTGGCGAAATTAAAATTTGCGACAGTAGAAAATTATTTTTTGAAAAATTTACTGTAGAAAAGGCAATCCCTGGCGCAATTAAAATTTGCGACAGTAAAATATTATTTTTTGAATAATTTACTATAGAAAAGCAATCCCTGGCGTAATTAAAATTTGCGACAGTAAAAAATTATTTTTTGAATAATTTACTGTAGAAAATTCAATCCCTGCCGCAATTAAAATTTGCGACAGTAAAAAATTAATTTTTGAAAAATTTACTATAGAAAAGGCAATGCCTGGCGCAATTAAAATTTGCGACAGGAAAAAATTATGTTTTGAATAATTTACTATAGAAAAGGCAATCCCTGGCGCAATTAAAATTTGCGACAGTAAAAAATTATTTTTTGAAAAATTTCCTATAGAAAAGGCAATCCTTGGCGTAATTAAAATTTGCGACAGTAAAAAATTAATTTTTGAAAAATTTACTATAGAAAAGGCAATCCCTGGCCCAATTAAAACTTGCGACAGTAAAAAATTATTTTTTGAATAATTTACTATAGAAAAGGCAATCCCTGGCGCAATTAAGATTTGCGACAGTAAAAAATTAATTTTTGAAAAATTTACTATAGAAAAGGCAATCCCTGGCGTAATTAAAATTTGCGACAGTAAAAAATTAGTTTTTGAAAAATTTACTATAGAAAAGGCAATCCCTGGCGTAATTAAAATTTGCGACAGTAAAAAATTATTTTTTGAAAAATTTACTATAGAATAGGCAATCCCTGGCGTAATTAAAATTTGCGACAGTAAAAAATTATTTTTTGAATAATTTACTATAGAAAAGGCAATCCCTGGCGCAATTAAAATTTGTGACAGTAGAAAATTAGTTTTTGAAAAATTACTATAGAAAAGGCAATCCCTGGCGTAATTAAAATTTTCGACAGTAAAAAATTATTTTTTGAATAATTTACTATAGAAAAGGCAATCCCTGGCGCAATTAAAATTTGCGACAGCAGAAAATTATTTTTTGAAAAATTTACTATAGAAAAGGCAATCCATGGCGTATTTAAAATTTGCGACAGTAAAAAATTAATTTTTGAATAATTTACTATAGAAAAGGCAATCCCTGGCGCAATTAAAATTTGCGACAGTAGAAAATTATTTTTTGAAAAATTTACTATAGGAAAGGCAATCCCTGGCACAATTAAAATTTGCGACAGTAGAACATTATTTTTTGAAAAATTTACTGTAGAAAAGGCAATCCCTGGCGCAATTAAAATTTGCGACAGTAGAAAATTATTTTTTGAAAAATTTACTGTAGAAAAGGCAATCCCTGGCGCAATTAAAATTTGCGACAGAAAAAAATTATTTTTTGAATAATTTACTATAGAAAAGCAATCCCTGGCCTAATTAAAATTTGCGACAGTAAAAAATTATTTTTTGAATAATTTACTGTAGAAAATTCAATCCCTGACGCAATTAAAATTTGCAACAGTAAAAAATTAATTTTTGAAAAATTTACTATAGAAAAGGCAATGCCTGGCGCAATTAAAATTTGCGAGAGTAAAAAATTATGTTTTGAATAATTTACTATAGAAAAGGCAATCCCTGGCGCAATTAAAATTTGCGACAGTAAAAAATTATTTTTTGAAAAATTTCCTATAGAAAAGGCAATCCCTGGCCTATTTAAAGTTTGCAACAGTAAAAAATTAATTTTTGAAAAATTTACTATAGAAAAGACAATCCCTGGTGTATTTAAAATTTGCGAGAGTAAAAAATTACTTTTTTGCAAAATTTACTGTAGAAAAGGCAATCCCTGGCGTATTTAAAATTTGCGACAGTAAAAAATTATTTTTTGGAAAAATTTACTATAGAAAAGGAAATCCCTGGCGCAATTAAAACTTGCGACAGTAAAAAATTATTTTTTGAAAATTTACTGTAGAAAATGCAATCCCTGGCGTATTTAAAATTTGCGACAGTAGAAAATTATTTTTTGAATAATTTACTATAGAAAAGGCAATCCCTGGCGTATTTAAAATTTGCGACAGTAAAAAATTAATTTTTGAAGAATTTACTATAGAAAAGACAATCCCTGGCGTATTTAAAATTTGCGACAGTAAAAAATTATTTTTTGAAAAATTTACTGTAGAAAAGGCAATTCCTGGCGCAATTAAATTTTGCGACAGTAAAAAATATTTTTTTGAAAAATTTACTGTAGAAAGGCACTCCCTGGCGCAATTAAAATTTGCGACAGTAGAAAATTATTTTTTGAAAAATTTACTGTAGAAAAGGCAATCCCTGGCGCAATTAAAATTTGCGACAGTAAAAAATTATTTTTTGAATTATTTACTATAGAAAAGGCAATCCCTGGCGGATTTAAAATCTGCGACAGTAGAAAATTATTTTTTGAAAAATTTACTATAGAAATGGCAATCCCTGGCGCAATTAAAATTTGCGAGAGTAGAAAATTATTTTTTGAAAAATTTACTGTAGAAAAGGCAATCCCTGGCGCAATTAAATTTTGCGACAGTAAAAAATAATTTTTTGAAAAATTTACTGTAGAAAGGCAATCCCTGGCGCAATTAAAATTTGCGACAGTAAAAAATTATTTTTTGAAAAATTTCCTATAGAAAAGGCAATCCCTGGCCTATTTAAAGTTTGCAACAGTAAAAAATTAATTTTTGAAAAATTTACTATAGAAAAGACAATCCCTGGTGTATTTAAAATTTGCGAGAGTAAAAAATTACTTTTTTGCAAAATTTACTGTAGAAAAGGCAATCCCTGGCGTAATTAAAATTTTCGACAGTAACAAATTGGTTTTTGAAAAATATACTATAGAAAAGGCAATACCTGGCGCAATTAAAATTTGCGACAGTTAAAAATAATTTTTTGAATAATTTACTATAGAAAAGGCAATCCCTGGCGTAATTAAAATTTGCGACAGTAAAAAATTGTTTTTTGAAAAATTTACTATACAAAAGGCAATCCCTGGCGTATTTAAAATTTGCGACAGTAAAAAATTTACTGTAGAAAATGCAATCTCTGGCGTATTTAAAATTTGCGACAGTAGAAAATTATTTTTTGAATAATTTACTATAGAAAAGGCAATCTCTGGCGTATTTAAAATTTGCGACAGTAAAAAATTAATCTTTGAAAAATTTACTATAGAAAAGACAATCCCTGGCGTATTTAAAATTTGCGAAAGTAAAAAATTATTTTTTGAAAAATTTACTGTAGAAAAGGCAATTCCTGGCGCAATTAAAATTTGCGACAGTAGACAATTATTTTTTGAAAAATTTACTGTAGAAAAGCAATCCCTGGCGCAATTAAAATTTGCGACAGTAAAAAATTATTTTTTGAAAAATTTACTGTAGAAAAGGCAATCCCTGGCGCAATTAAAATTTGCGACAGTAAAAAATTATTTTTTGAATTATTTACTATAGAAAAGTCAATCCCTGGCGGATTTAAAATTTGCGACAGTAGAAAATTATTTTTTGAAAAATTTACTATAGAAAAGGCAATCCCTGGCGTAATTAAAATTTTCGACAGTAAAAAATTATTTTTTGAAAAATTACTATAGAAAAGGAAATCCCTGGCGCAATTAAAACTTGCGACAGTAAAAAATTATTTTTTGAAAAATTTACTGTAGAAAATGCAATCCCTGGCGTATTTAAAATTTGCGACAGTAGAAAATTATTTTTTGAATAATTTACTATAGAAAAGGCAATCCCTGGCGTATTTAAAATTTGCGACAGTAAAAAATTAATTTTTGAAGAATTTACTATAGAAAAGACAATCCCTGGCGTATTTAAAATTTGCGACAGTAAAAAATTATTTTTTGAAAAATTTACTGTAGAAAAGGCAATTCCTGGCGCAATTAAAATTTGCGACAGTAAAAAATAATTTTTTGAAAAATTTACTGTAGAAAGGCACTCCCTGGCGCAATTAAAATTTGCGACAGTAGAAAATTATTTTTTGAAAAATTTACTGTAGAAAAGGCAATCCCTGGCGCAATTAAAATTTGCGACAGTAAAAAATTATTTTTTGAATTATTTACTATAGAAAAGGCAATCCCTGGCGGATTTAAAATCTGCGACAGTAGAAAATTATTTTTTGAAAAATTTACTATAGAAATGGCAATCCCTGGCGCAATTAAAATTTGCGAGAGTAGAAAATTATTTTTTGAAAAATTTACTGTAGAAAAGGCAATCCCTGGCGTAATTAAAATTTGCGACAGTAGAAAATTATTTTTTGAAAAATTTACTGTAGAAAAGGCAATCCCTGTCGCAATTAAAATTTGTGACAGTAAAAAATTATTTTTTTTCAATAATTTACTATAGAAAAGGCAATCCCTGGCGTAATTAAAATTTGCGACAGTAAAAAATTGTTTTTTGAAAAATTTACTATAGAAAAGGCAATCCCTGGCGCAATTAAAATTTGCGACAGTAAAAAATTATTTTTTGAAAAATTTACTGTAGAAAAGGCAATCCCTGGCGCAATTAAAATTTGCGACAGTATAAAATTAAATTTTGAAAAATTTACTATAGAAAAGGCAATCCCTGGCGCAATTAAAATTTGCGACAGTAAAAAATTATTTTTTGAAAAACTTACTATAGAAAGGCAATCCCTGGCGCAATTAAAATTTGCGACAGTAAAAAATTATTTTTTGAATAATTTACTATAGAAAAGGCAATCCCTGGCGTAATTAAAATTTTCGACAGTAGAAAATTATTTTTTGAATAATTTACTATAGAAAAGGCAATCTCTGGCGTATTTAAAATTTGCGACAGTAAAAAATTAATCTTTGAAAAATTTACTATAGAAAAGACAATCCCTGGCGTATTTAAAATTTGCGACAGTAAAAAATTATTTTTTGAAAAATTTACTGTAGAAAAGGCAATTCCTGGCGCAATTAAAATTTGCGACAGTAGACAATTATTTTTTGAAAAATTTACTGTAGAAAAGCAATCCCTGGCGCAATTAAAATTTGCGACAGTAGAAAATTATTTTTTGAAAAATTTACTGTAGAAAAGGCAATTCCTGGCGCAATTAAAATTTGCGACAGTAGACAATTATTTTTTGAAAAATTTACTGTAGAAAAGCAATCCCTGGCGCAATTAAAATTTGCGACAGTAAAAAATTGTTTTTTGAAAAATTTACTATACAAAAGGCAATCCCTGGCGTATTTAAAATTTGCGACAGTAAAAAATTTACTGTAGAAAATGCAATCTCTGGCGTATTTAAAATTTGCGACAGTAGAAAATTATTTTTTGAATAATTTACTATAGAAAAGGCAATCCCTGGCGTAATTAAAATTTTCGACAGTAAAAAATTAGTTTTTGAAAAATTTACTATAGAAAAGGCAATCCCTGGCGCAATTAAAATTTGCGACAGTAAAAAATTATTTTTTGAAAAACTTACTATAGAAAAGGCAATCCCTGGCGTAATTAAAATTTGCGACAGTAAAAAATTATTTTTTGAAAAATTTACTAAACAAAAGGCAATCCCTGGCGTATTTAAAATTTGCGACTGTAAAAAATTTACTATAGAAAAGTAATCCCTGGCGTAATTAAAATTTTCGACAGTAAAAAATTATTTTTTGCAAAATTTACTGTAGAAAAGGCAATCCCTGGCGTATTTAAAATTTGCGACAATAAAAAATTATTTTTTGAAAAATTTACTATAGAAAAGGCAATCCCTGGCGCAATTAAAATTTGCGACAGTAAAAAATTAATTTGTGAATAATTTACTATAGAAAAGGCAATCCCTGGCGCAATTTAAATTTGCGACAGTAGAAAATTATTTTTTGAAAAATTTACTGTAGAAAAGGCAATCCCTGGCGCAATTAAAATTTGCGACAGTAAAAAATTATTTTTTGCAAAATTTACTATAGAACAGGCAATCCCTGGCGTATTTAAAATTTGCGACAGTATAAAATTAATTTGTGAAAAATTTACTATAGAAAAGGCAATCCCTGGCGTAATTAAAATTTGCGACAGTAAAAAATTATTTTTAGAAAAATTTACTGTAGAAAAGGCAATCCCTGGCGCAATTAAAATTTGCGACAGTAAAAAATTATTTTTTGCAAAATTTACTATAGAAGAGGCAATCCCTGGCGTATTTAAAATTTGCGAAAGTAGAAAATTATTTTTTGAATAATTTACTATAGAAAAGGCAATCCCTGGCGTATTTAAAATTTGCGACAGTAAAAAATTAATTTTTGAAGAATTTACTATAGAAAAGACAATCCCTGGCGTATTTAAAATTTGCGACAGTAAAAAATTATTTTTAGAAAAATTTACTGTAGAAAAGGCAATCCCTGGCGCAATTAAAATTTGCGACAGTAAAAAATTATTTTTTGCAAAATTTACTATAGAAGAGGCAATCCCTGGCGTATTTAAAATTTGCGACAGTATAAAATTAATTTGTGAAAAATTTACTATAAATAATGTAATCCCTGGCGCAATTAAAATTTGCGACAGTATAAAATTAATTTGTGAAAAATTTACTATAGAAAAGGCAATCCCTGGCATAACTAAAATTTGCGACAGTAGAAAAATATTTATTGAAAAATTTACTATAGAAAAGGCAATCCCTGGCGCAATTAAAATTTGCGACAGTATAAAAGTAATTTGTGAATTTTTACTATAGAAGAGGCAATCCATGGCGTAATTAAAATTTGCGACAGTAAAAAATTATTTTTTGAATAATTTACTATAGAAAAGGCAATCCCTGGCGTAATTAAAATTTTCGACAGTAAAAAATTAGTTTTTGAAAAATTTACTATAGAAAAGGCAATCCCTGGCGGAATTAAAATTTGCGACAGTAAAAAATTATTTTTTGAAAAATTTACTATAGAAAAGGAAATCCCTGGCGCAATTAAAACTTGCGACAGTAAAAAATTATTTTTTGGAAAATTTACTGTAGAAAATGCAATCCCTGGCGTATTTAAAATTTGCGAAAGTAGAAAATTATTTTTTGAATAATTTACTATAGAAAAGGCAATCCCTGGCGTATTTAAAATTTGCGACAGTAAAAAATTAATTTTTGAAGAATTTACTATAGAAAAGACAATCCCTGGCGTATTTAAAATTTGCGACAGTAAAAAATTATTTTTTGAAAAATTTACTGTAGAAAAGGCAATTCCTGGCGCAATTAAATTTTGCGACAATAAAAAATAATTTTTTGAAAAATTTACTGTAGAAAGGCACTCCCTGGCGCAATTAAAATTTGCGACAGTAGAAAATTATTTTTTGAAAAATTTACTGTAGAAAAGGCAATCCCTGGCGCAATTAAAATTTGCGACAGTAAAAAATTATTTTTTGAATTATTTACTATAGAAAAGGCACTCCCTGGCGGATTTAAAATCTGCGACAGTAGAAAATTATTTTTTGAAAAATTTACTATAGAAATGGCAATCCCTGGCGCAATTAAAATTTGCGAGAGTAGAAAATTATTTTTTGAAAAATTTACTGTAGAAAAGGCAATCCCTGGCGTAATTAAAATTTGCGACAGTAGAAAATTATTTTTTGAAAAATTTACTGTAGAAAAGGCAATCCCTGTCGCAATTAAAATTTGTGACAGTAAAAAATTATTTTTTTTCAATAATTTACTATAGAAAAGGCAATCCCTGGCGTAATTAAAATTTGCGACAGTAAAAAAATTTTTTGAATAATTTACTGTAGAAAATTCAATCCCTGCCGCAATTAAAATGTGCGACAGTAAAAAATTAATTTTTGAAAAATTTACTGTAGAAAAGGAAATCCCTGGCGCAATTAAAATTTGCGACAGTATAAAATTCAATTTTGAAAAATTTACTATAGAAAAGGCAATCCCTGGCGTATTTAAAATTTGCGACAGTAAAAAATTATTTTTTGAAAAATTTACTGTAGAAAAGGCAATCCCTGGCGCAATTAAAATTTGCGACAGTATAAAATTAAATTTTGAAAAATTTACTATAGAAAAGGCAATCCCTGGCGCAATTAAAATTTGCGACAGTAAAAAATTATTTTTTGAAAAACTTACTATAGAAAGGCAATCCCTGGCGCAATTAAAATTTGCGACAGTAAAAAATTATTTTTTGAATAATTTACTATAGAAAAGGCAATCCCTGGCGTAATTAAAATTTTCGACAGTAACAAATTAGTTTTTGAAAAATTTACTATAGAAAAGGCAATACCTGGCGCAATTAAAATTTGCGACAGTTAAAAATTATTTTTTGAATAATTTACTATAGAAAAGGCAATCCCTGGCGTAATTAAAATTTGCGACAGTAAAAAATTGTTTTTTGAAAAATTTACTATACAAAAGGCAATCCCTGGCGTATTTAAAATTTGCGACAGTAAAAAATTTACTGTAGAAAATGCAATCTCTGGCGTATTTAAAATTTGCGACAGTAGAAAATTATTTTTTGAATAATTTACTATAGAAAAGGCAATCTCTGGCGTATTTAAAATTTGCGACAGTAAAAAATTAATCTTTGAAAAATTTACTATAGAAAAGACAATCCCTGGCGTATTTAAAATTTGCGACAGTAAAAAATTATTTTTTGAAAAATTTACTGTAGAAAATGCAATTCCTGGCGCAATTAAAATTTGCGACAGTAGACAATTATTTTTTGAAAAATTTACTGTAGAAAAGCAATCCCTGGCGCAATTAAAATTTGCGACAGTAGAAAATTATTTTTTGAAAAATTTACTGTAGAAAAGGCAATCCCTGGCGCAATTAAAATTTGCGACAGTAAAAAATTATTTTTTGAATTATTTACTATAGAAAAGGCAATCCCTGGCAGATTTAAAATTTGCGACAGTAGAAAATTATTTTTTGAAAAATTTACTATAGAAAAGGCAATCCCTGGCGCAATTAAAATTTGCGAGAGTAGAAAATTATTTTTTGAAAAATTTACTGTTGAAAAGGCAATCCCTGGCGTAATTAAAATTTGCGACAGTAGAAAATTATTTTTTGAAAAAATTACTGTAGAAAAGGCAATCCCTGGCGCAATTAAAATTTGTGACAGTAAAAAATTATTTTTTGAATAATTTACTATAGAAAACGCAATCCCTGGCGTAATTAAAATTTGCGACAGTAAAAAATTATTTTTTGAATAATTTACTGTAGAAAATTCAATCCCTGCCGCAATTAAAATTTGCGACAGTAAAAAATTAATTTTTGAAAAATTTACTGTAGAAAAGGCAATCCCTGGCGCAATTAAAATTTGCGACAGTAAAAAATTATTTTTTGAAAAATTTACTGTAGAAAAGGCAATCCCTGGCGCAATTAAAATTTGCGAGAGTATAAAATTAAATTTTGAAAAATTTACTATAGAAAAGGCAATCCCTGGCGCAATTAAAATTTGCGACAGTAAAAAATTATTTTTTGAAAAATTTACTATAGAAAAGGCAATCCCTGGCGCAATTAAAATTTGCGACAGTAAAAAATTATTTTTTGAATAATTTACTATAGAAAAGGCAATCCCTGGCGTAATTAAAATTTTCGACAGTAAAAAATTATTTTTTGAAAAATTTACTGTAGAAAAGGCAATCCCTGGCGCAATTAAAATTTGCGAGAGTATAAAATTAAATTTTGAAAAATTTACTATAGAAAAGGCAATCCCTGGCGCAATTAAAATTTGCGACAGTAAAAAATTATTTTTTGAAAAACTTACTATAGAAAAGGCAATCCCTGGCGTATTTAAAATTTGCGACAGTATAAAATTAATTTGTGAAAAATTTACTATAGAAAAGGCAATCCCTGGCGTAATTAAAATTTGCGACAGTAAAAAATTATTTTTAGAAAAATTTACTGTAGAAAAGGCAATCCCTGGCGCAATTAAAATTTGCGACAGTAAAAAATTATTTTTTGCAAAATTTACTATAGAAGAGGCAATCCCTGGCGTATTTAAAATTTGCGACAGTATAAAATTAATTTGTGAAAAATTTACTATAAATAATGTAATCCCTGGCGCAATTAAAATTTGCGACAGTATAAAATTAATTTGTGAAAAATTTACTATAGAAAAGGCAATCCCTGGCATAACTAAAATTTGCGACAGTAGAAAAATATTTATTGAAAAATTTACTATAGAAAAGGCAATCCCTGGCGCAATTAAAATTTGCGACAGTATAAAATTATTTTTTGAATAATTTACTATAGAAAAGGCAATCCCTGGCGTAATTAAAATTTTCGACAGTAAAAAATTAGTTTTTGAAAAATTTACTATAGAAAAGGCAATCCCTGGCGGAATTAAAATTTACGACAGTAAAAAATTATTTTTTGAATAATTTACTATAGAAAAGGCAATCCCTGGCGCAATTAAAATTTGCGACAGTAGAAAATAATTTTTTGAAAAATTTACTATAGAAAAGGCAATTCCTGGCGTATTTAAAATTTGCGACAGTAAAAAATTATTTTTTGAAAAATTTACTATAGAAAAGGCAATCCCTGGCGCAATTAAAACTTGCGACAATAAAAAATTATTTTTTGAATAATTTACTATAGAAAAGGCAATCCCTGGCGTAATTAAAATTTTCGACAGTAAAAAATTAGTTTTTGAAAAATTTCCTATATAAATGGCAATCTCTGGCGTATTTAAAATTTGCGACAGTAAAAAATAATTTTTTGAAAAATTTACTATAGAAAAGGCAATCCCTGGCGCAATTAAAATTTGCGACAGTAAAAAATTATTTTTTGAAAAATTTACTATAGAAAAGGCAATCCCTGGCGCAATTAAAATTTGCGACAGTAGAGAATTATTTTTTGAAAAATTTACTGTAGAAGGGGCAATCCCTGGCGTAATTAAAATTTGCGACAGTAAAAAATTAGTTTTTGAAAAATTTACTATAGAAAAGGCATTCCCTGGCGCAATTAAAATTTGCGACAGTAGAAAATTATTTTTTGAAAAATTTACTATAAAAAAGGCGATCCCTGGCGCAATTAAAATTTGGGACAGTAAAAAATTATTTTTTGAAAAATTTACTATAGAAAAGGCAATCCCTGGCGCAATTAAAATTTGCGACAGTAAAAAATTATTTTTTGAAAAATTTACTGTAGAAAAGACAATCCATGGCGTAATTAAAATTTGCGACAGTAAAAAATTAATTTTTGAAAAATTTACTATAGAAAAGGCAATCCCTGGCGCAGTTAAAATTTGCGACAGTAAAAAATTATTTTTTGAATAATTTACTATAGAAAAAGCAATCCCTGGCGCAATTAAAATTTTCGACAGTAGAAAATTATTTTTTGAAAAATTTACTATAGAAAAGGCAATCCCTGGCGTATTTAAAATTTGCGACAGTAACAAATTATTTTTTGAATAATTTACTATAGAAATGGCAATCCCTGGCGTAATTAAAATTTGCGACAGTATAAAATTATTTTTTGTAAAATTTACTATAGAAAAGGCAATCCCTGGCGCAATTAAAATTTGCGACAGTAGAAAATTATTTTTTGAAAAATTTACTGTAGAAAAGGCAATCCTTGGCGTAATTAAAATTTGCGACAGTAAAAAATTAATTTTTGAAAAATTTACTATAGAAAAGGCAATCCCTGGCGCAATTAAAAATTGCGACAGCAGAAAATTATTTTTTGAAAAATTTACTATAGAAAAGGCAATCCCTGGCGCAATTAAAATTTGCGACAGTAAAAAATTATTTTTTGCAAAATTTACTATAGAAAAGGCAATCCCTGGCGTATTTAAAATTTGCGACAGTAAAAAATTATTTTTTGTATAATTAACTATAGAAAAGGCAATCCCTGGAGTATTTAAAATTTGCGACAGTAAAAAATTAATTTTTGAAAAATTTACTATAGAAAAGGCAATCCCTGCCGTAATTAAAATTTGCGACAGCAAAAAATTAGTTTTTGAAAAATTTACTATAGAAAAGGCAATCACTGGCGTAATTAAAATTTTCGACAGTAAAAAATTAGTTTTTGATAAATTTACTATAGAAAAGGCAATCCCTGGCGTAATTAAAATTTGCGACAGTAAAATATTAGTTTTTGAAAAATTTACTATAGAAAAGGCAATCCCTGGCGTAATTAAAATTTTCGACAGTAAAAAATTAGTTTTTGAAAAATTTACTATAGAAAAGGCAATCCCTGGCGTAATTAAAATTTTCGACAGTAAAAAATTAGTTTTTGAAAAATTTACTATACAAAAGGCAATCCCTGCCGTAATTAAAATTTGCGACAGCAAAAAATTAGTTTTTGAAAAATTTACTATAGAAAAGGCAATCCCTGGCGTATTTAAATTTTCGACAGTAAAAAATTAATTTTTGAAAAATTTACTATAGAAAAGGCAATCCTTGGCGTAATTAAAATTTGCGACAGTAAAATATTAGTTTTTGAAAAATTTACTATAGAAAAGGCAATCCCTGGCGTAATTAAAATTTTCGACAGTAAAAAATTAGTTTTTGAAAAATTTACTATACAAAAGGCAATCCCTGCCGTAATTAAAATTTGCGACAGCAAAAAATTAGTTTTTGAAAAATTTACTATAGAAAAGGCAATCACTGGCGTAATTAAAATTTTCGACAGTAAAAAATTAGTTTTTGATAAATTTACTATAGAAAAGGCAATCCCTGGCGTAATTAAAATTTGCGACAGTAAAAAATTAGTTTTTGAAAAATTTACTATAGAAAAGGCAATCCCTGGCGTAATTAAAATTTTCGACAGTAAAAAATTAGTTTTTGAAAAATTTACTATAGAAAAGGCAATCCCTGGCGTAATTAAAATTTTCGACAGTAAAAAATTAGTTTTTGAAAAATTTACTATACAAAAGGCAATCCCTGCCGTAATTAAAATTTGCGACAGCAAAAAATTAGTTTTTGAAAAATTTACTATAGAAAAGGCAATCCCTGGCGTATTTAAATTTGCGACAGTAAAAAATTAATTTTTGAATAATTTGCTATAGAATAGGCAATCCCAGAGGTACTTAAAATTTGCGACAGTAAAAAATTAATTTTTGAAAAATTTTCTATAGAAAAGGCAATCCCTGGCGTAATTAAAATTTGCGACAGTAAAAAATTAGTGTTTGAAAAATTTACTATAGAAAAGGCAATCCCTGGCGTAATTAAAATTTTCGACAGTAAAAAATTAGTTTTTGAAAAATTTACTATAGAAAAGGCAATCCCTGGCGTATTTAAATTTTCGACAGTAAAAAATTAATTTCTGAAAAATTTACTATAGAAAAGGCACTCCCTGAGGGACTTAAAATTTGCGACAGTAAAAAATTAATTTTTGAAAAATTTACTATAGAAAAGGCAATCCCTGGCGTAATTAAAATTTTCGACAGTAAAAAATTAGTTTTTGAAAAATTTACTATACAAAAGGCAATCCCTGCCGTAATTAAAATTTGCGACAGCAAAAAATTAGTTTTTGAAAAATTTACTATAGAAAAGGCAATCACTGGCGTAATTAAAATTTTCGACAGTAAAAAATTAGTTTCTGATAAATTTACTATAGAAAAGGCAATCCCGTAATTAAAATTTGCGACAGTAAAAAATTAGTTTTTGAAAAATTTACTATAGAAAAGGCAATCCCTGGCGTAATTAAAATTTTCGACAGTAAAAAATTAGTTTTTGAAAAATTTACTATAGAAAAGGCAATCCCTGGCGTAATTAAAATTTTCGACAGTAAAAAATTAGTTTTTGAAAAATTTACTATACAAAAGGCAATCCCTGCCGTAATTAAAATTTGCGACAGCAAAAAATTAGTTTTTGAAAAATTTACTATAGAAAAGGCAATCCCTGGCGTATTTAAATTTTCGACAGTAAAAAATTAATTTTTGAAAAATTTACTATAGAAAAGGCAATCCTTGGCGTAATTAAAATTTGCGACAGTAAAATATTAGTTTTTGAAAAATTTACTATAGAAAAGGCAATCCCTGGCGTAATTAAAATTTTCGACAGTAAAAAAGTAGTTTTTGAAAAATTTACTATAAAAAAGGCAATCCCTGGCGTATTTAAATTTGCGACAGTAAAAAATTAATTTTTGAATAATTTGCTATAGAAAAGGCAATCCCAGAGGTACTTAAAATTTGCGACAGTAAAAAATTAATTTTTGAAAAATTTTCTATAGAAAAGGCAATCCCTGGCGTAATTAAAATTAGCGACATTAAAAAATTAGTGTTTGAAAAATTTACTATAGAAAAGGCAATCCCTGGCGTAATTAAAATTTTCGACAGTAAAAAATTAGTTTTTGAAAAATTTACTATAGAAAAGGCAATCCCTGGCGTATTTAAATTTTCGACAGTAAAAAATTAATTTCTGAAAAATTTACTATAGAAAAGGCAATCCCTGAGGGACTTAAAATTTGCGGCAGTAAAAAATGAATTTTTGAAAAATTTGCTATAGAAAACGCAATCCCTGGCGTAATTAAAATTTGCGACAGTAAAAAATTAGTTTTTGAAAAATTTACTATAGAAAAGGCAATCCCTGGCGTAATTAAAATTTTCGACAGTAAAAAATTAGTTTTTGAAAAATTTACTATAGAAAAGGCAATCCCTGGCGTAATTAAAATTTTCGACAGTAAAAAATTAGTTTTTGAAAAATTTACTATACAAAAGGCAATCCCTGCCGTAATTAAAATTTGCGACAGCAAAAAATTAGTTTTTGAAAAATTTACTATAGAAAAGGCAATCACTGGCGTAATTAAAATTTTCGACAGTAAAAAATTAGTTTTTGATAAATTTACTATAGAAAAGGCAATCCCTGGCGTAATTAAAATTTTCGACAGTAAAAAATTAGTTTTTGAAAAATTTACTATAGAAAAGGCAATCCCTGGCGCAATTAAAATTTGCGACAGTAAAAAATTAGTTTTTGAAAAATTTACTGTAAAAAAGGCAATCCCTGGCGTAATTAAAATTTTCGACAGTAAAAAATTAGTTTTTGAAAAATTTACTATAGAAAAGGCAATCCCTGGCGTAATTAAAATTTTCGACAGTAAAAAATTAGTTTTTGAAAAATTTACTATAGAAAAGGCAATCCCTGGCGCAATTAAAATTTGCGACAGTAGAAAATTATTTTTTGAAAAATTTACTATAGAAAAGGCAATCCCTGGCGCAATTAAAATTTGCGACAGTAAAAAAATATTTTTTGAATAATTTACTATAGAAAAGGCAATCCCTGGCGTATTTAAAATTTTTGACAGTAAAAAATTAATTTTTGAAAAATTTACTATAGAAAAGGCAATCCCTGGCGTAATTAAAATTTGCTACAGTAAAAAATTAGTTTTTGAAAAATTTACTATAGAAAAGGCAATCCCTGGCGTAATTAAAATTTTCGACAGTAAAAAATTAGTTCTTGAAAAATTTACTATAGAAATGGCAATCCCTGGCGCAATTAAAATTTGCGACAGTAGAAAATTATTTGTTTAAAAATTTACTATAGAAAAGGCATTCCCTGGCGCAATTAAAATTTGCGACAGTAAAAAATTATTTTTTGAATAATTTACTATAGAAAAGGCAATAAATGGCGCAATTAAAATTTGCGACAGTAAAAAATTATTTTTTGAATAATTTACTATAGAAAAGGCAATCCCTGGCGTATTTAAAATTTGCGACAGTAAAAAATTAGTTTTTGAATAATTTACTATAGAAAAGGCAATCCCTGGCGTAATTAAAATTTGCGACAGTAAAAAATTAGTATTTGAAAAATTTACTATAGAAAGAGCAATCCCTGGCGTAATTAAAATTTTCGACAGTAAAAAATTAGTTTTTGAAAAATTTACTATAGAAAGGCAATCCCTGGCGCAATTAAAATCTGCGACAGTAAAAAATTATTTTTTGAATAATTTACTATAGAAAATGCAATCCCTGGCGTAACTAAAATTTGCGACAGTAGAAAAATAATTTTTGAAAAATTTACTATAGAAAAGGCAATCCCTGCCGTAGTTAAAATTTTCGACAGTAAAAAATTAATTTTTGAAAATTTACTATAGAAAAGGCAATCCCTGGCGTAATTAAAATTTGCGAGAGTAAAAAATTATTTTTTGAAAAATTTACTATAGAAAAGGCAATCCCTGGCGTAATTAAAATTTTCGACAGTAAAAAATTATTTTTTGAAAAATTTACTATAGAAAAGGCAATCCCTGGCGTATTTAAAATTTGCGACAGTAAAAAATTATTTTTTGAATATTTTACTATAGAAAAGGCAATCCCTGGCGTATTTAAAATTTGCGACAGTAAAAAATTAATTTTTGAAAAATTTACTATAGAAAAGGCAATCCCTGGCGTAATTAAAATTTGCGAGAGTAAAAAATTATTTTTTGAAAAATTTACTATAGAAAAGGCAAACCCTGGCGTAATTAAAATTTGCGAGAGTAAAAAATTAGTTTTTGAAAAATTTACTGTAGAAAAGGCAATCCCTGGCGCAATTAAAATTTGCGACAGTAAAAAATTATTTTTTGAATAATTTACTATAGAAAAGGCAATCCCAGGCGTATTTAAAATTTCCGACAGTAAAAAATTAATTTGTGAAAGATTTACTATAGAAAAGGAAATCCCTGGCGTATTTAAAATTTGCGTAAGTAAAAAAGTATTTTTTGAAAAACTTACTGTAGAAAAGGCTATCCCTGGCGTAATTAAAATTTGCGACAGTAAAAAATTAGTTTTTGAAAAATTTACTATAGAAAACGCAATCCCTGGCGTAATTAAAATTTTCGACAGTAAAAAATTAGTTTTTGAAAAATTTACTATAGAAAAGGCAATCCCTGGCGCAATTAAAATTTGCGACAGAAAAAATTATTTTTTGAATAATTTACTATAGAAAAGGCAATCCCTGGCGTATTTAAAATTTGCGACAGTAAAAAATTAATTTTTAAAAAATTTACTATAGAAAAGGCAATCCCTGGCGTAATTAAAATTTGCGAGAGTAAAAAATTAGTTTTTGAAAAATTTACTATAGGAAAGGCAATCCCTGGCGTAATTAAAATTTTCGACAGTAAAAAATTAGTTTTTGAAAAAATTACTATAGAAAAGGCAATCCCTGGGGCAATTAAAATTTTCGACAGTAGAAAATTATTTTTTTAAAAATTGTCTATAGAAAAGGCAATCCTGGGCGCAATTAAAATTGGCGACAGTAAAAAATTATTTTTTGAATAATTTACTATAGAAAAGGCAATCCCTGGCGCAATTAAAATTTGCGACAGTATAAAATTATTTTTTGAATAATTTACTATAGAAAGGCAATCCCTGGCGCAATTAAAATTTGCGACAATAAAAAATTATTTTTTGAAAAATTTACTATAGAAAAGGCAATCCCTGGCGTAATTAAAATTTTCGACTGTAAAAAATTAGACTATAGAAAAGGCCATCCCTGGCGCAATTAAAATTTGCGACAGTAGAAAATTATTTTTTGAAAAATTTACTATAGAAAAGGCAATCCCTGGCGCAGTTAAAATTTGCGACAGTAAAAAATTATTTTCTGAATAATTTACTATAGAAAAGGTAATCCCTGGCGTATTTAAAATTTTTGACAATAAAAAATTAATTTTTGAAAAATTTACTATAGAAAAGGCAATCCCTGGCGTAATTAAAATTTGCGACAGTAAAAAATTAGTTTTTGAAAAATTTACTATAGAAAAGGCAATCCCTGGCGTAATTAAAATTTTCGACAGTAAAAAATTAGTTTTTGAAAAATTTACTATAGAAAAGGCAATCCCTGGCGCAATTAAAATTTGCGACAGTAGAAAATTATTTCTTTAAAAATTTACTATAGAAAAGGCATTCCCTGGCGCAATTAAAATTTGCGACAGTAAAAAATTATTTTTTGAATAATTTACTAAAGAAAAGGCAATAAATGGCGCAATTAAAATTTGCGACAGTAAAAAATTATTTTTTGAATAATTTACTATAGAAAAGGCAATCCCTGGCGTATTTAAAATTTGCGACAATAAAAAATTATTTTTTGAAAAATTTACTATAGAAAAGGCAATCCCTGGCGCATTTAAAATTTGCGACAGTAAAAAATTATTTTTTGAATAATTTACTATAGAAAAGGCAATCCCTGGCGTATTTAAAATTTGCGACAGTAAAAAATTAATTTTTGAATAATTTACTATAGAAAAGGCAATCCCTGGCGTAATTAAAATTTGCGACAGTAAAAAATTAGTATTTGAAAAATTTACTATAGAAAGAGCAATCCCTGGCGTAATTAAAATTTTCGACAGTAAAAAATTAGTTTTTGAAAAATTTACTATAGAAAAGGCAATCCCTGGCGCAATTAAAATTTGCGACAGAAAAAATTATTTTTTGAATAATTTACTATAGAAAATGCAATCCCTGGCGTAACTAAAATTTGCGACAGTAGAAAAATAATTTTTGAAAAATTTACTATAGAAAAGGCAATCCCTGCCGTATTTAAAATTTGCGACAGTAAAAAATTAATTTTTGAAAATTTACTATAGAAAAGGCAATCCCTGGCGTAATTAAAATTCGCGAGAGTAAAAAATTATTTTTTGAAAAATTTACTATAGAAAAGGCAATCCCTGGCGCAATTAAAATTTTCGACAGTAAAAAATTAGTTTTTGAAAAATTTACTATAGAAAAGGCAAACCCTGGCGTAATTAAAATTTGCGAGAGTAAAAAATTAGTTTTTGAAAAATTTACTGTAGAAAAGGCAATCCCTGGCGTATTTAAAATTTCCGACAGTAAAAAATTAATTTTTAAAAAATTTACTATAGAAAAGGCAATCCCTGGCGTATTTAAAATTTGCGACAGTAAAAAATTATTTTTTGAATATTTGACTATAGAAAAGGCAATCCCTGGCGTATTTAAAATTTCCGACAGTAAAAAATTAATTTATGAAAGATTTACTATAGAAAAGGAAATCCCTGGCGTATTTAAAATTTGCGTAAGTAAAAAATTATTTTTTGAAAAACTTACTGTAGAAAAGGCAATCCCTGGCGTAATTAAAATTTTCGACAGTAAAAAATTAGTTTTTGAAAAATTTACTATAGAAAAGGCAATCCCTGGCGCAATTAAAATTTGCGACAGAAAAAATTATTTTTTGAATAATTTACTATAGAAAATGCAATCCCTGGCGTAACTAAAATTTGCGACAGTAGAAAAATAATTTTTGAAAAATTTACTATAGAAAAGGCAATCCCTGCCGTATTTAAAATTTGCGACAGTAAAAAATTAATTTTTGAAAATTTACTATAGAAAAGGCAATCCCTGGCGTAATTAAAATTTGCGAGAGTAAAAAATTATTTTTTGAAAAATTTACTATAGAAAAGGCAATCCCTGGCGCAATTAAAATTTGCGACAGTAAAAAATTATTTTTTGAAAAATTTACTATAGAAAAGGCAATCCCTGGCGTATTTAAAATTTGCGACAGTAAAAAATTAATTTTTAAAAAATTTACTATAGAAAAGGCAATCCCTGGCGTAATTAAAATTTGCGACAGTATAAAATTAATTTTTGAAAAATTTACTATACAAAAGGCAACCCCTGGCGTATTTAAAATTTGCGACAGTAAAAAATTAATTTTTGAAACATTTACTATAGAAAAGGCAATCCTTGGCGTAATTAAAATTTGCGACAGTAAAATATTAGTTTTTGAAAAATTTACTATAGAAAGGGCAATCCCTGGCGTAATTAAAATTTTCGACAGTAAAAAATTAGTTTTTGAAAAAATTACTATAGAAAAGGCAATCCCTGGCGTATTTAAATTTGCGACAGTAAAAAATTAATTTTTGAAAAATTTACTATAGAAAAGGCAATCCCTGAGGTATTTAAAATTTGCGACAGTAAAAAATTAATTTTTGAAAAATTTACTATAGAAAAGGCAATCCCTGGCGTAATTAAAATTTGCGACAGTAAAAAATTAGTCTTTGAAAAATTTACTATAGAAAAGGCAATCCCTGGTGTAATTAAAATTTTCGACAGTAAAAAATTAGTTTTTGAAAAATTTACTATAGAAAAGGCAATCTCTGGCGCAATTAAAATTTGCGACAGTAGAAAATAATTTTTTGAAAAATTTACTATAGAAAAGGCAATCCCTGGCGCAATTAAAATTTGCGACAGTAAAAAATTAATTTTTGAAAAATTTATTATAGAAAAGGCAATCCCTGGCGTAATTAAAATTTGCGACAGTAAAAAATTAATTTTTGAAAAAATTTACTATAGAAAAGGCAATCCCTGGCGTAATTAAAATTTGCGACAGTAAAAAATTAGTTTTTGAAAAATTTACTATAGAAAAGGCAATCCCTGGCGTAATTAAAATTTTCGACAGTAAAAAATTAGTTTTTGAAAAATTTACTATAGAAAAGGCAATCCCTGGCGTAATTAAAATTTTCGACAGTAAAAAATTAGTTTTTCAAAAATTTACTATAGAAAAGGCAATCCCTGGCGCAATTAAAATTTGCGACAGTAGAAAATTATTTTTTGAAAAATTTACTATAGAAGAGGCAATCCCTGGCGCAATTAAAATTTGCGACAGTAAAAAATTATTTTTTGAATAATTTAGTATAGAAAAGGCAATCCCTGGCGTATTTAAAATTTGCGACAGTAAAAAATTAATTTTTGAAAAATTTACTATAGAAAAGTCAATCCCTGGCGTATTTAAATTTGCGACAGTAAAAAATTAATTTTTGAAAAATTTACTATAGAAAAGGCAATCCCTGAGGTATTTAAAATTTGCGACAGTAAAAAATTAATTTTTGAAAAATTTACTATAGAAAAGGTAATCCCTGGCGTAATTAAAATTTGCGACAGTAAAAAATTAGTTTTTGAAAAATTTACTATAGAAAGGCAATCCCTGGTGTAATTAAAATTTTCGACAGTAAAAAATTAGTTTTTGAAAAATTTACTATAGAAAAGGCAATCTCTGGCGCAATTAAAATTTGCGACAGTAAAAAATTATTTTTTGAATAATTTACTATAGAAAAGGCAATCCCTGGCGTATTTAAAATTTGCGACAATAAAAAATTATTTTTTGAAAAATTTACTATAGAAAAGGCAATCCCTGGCGCATTTAAAATTTGCGACAGTAAAAAATTATTTTTTGAATAATTGACTATAGAAAAGGCAATCCCTGGCGTAATTAAAATTTGCGAGAGTAAAAAATTATTTTTTGAAAAATTTACTATAGAAAAGGCAATCCCTGGCGTAATTAAAATTTTCGACAGTAAAAATTATTTTTTGAAAAATTTACTATAGAAAAGGCAATCCCTGGCGCAATTAAAATTTGCGACAGAAAAAATTATTTTTTGAATAATTTACTATAGAAAATGCAATCCCTGGCGTAAATAAAATTTGCGACAGTAAAAAATTAATTTTTGAATAATTTACTATAGAAAAGGCAATCCCTGGCGTAATTAAAATTTGCGACAGTAAAAAATTAGTATTTGAAAAATTTACTATAGAAAGAGCAATCCCTGACGTAATTAAAATTTTCGACAGTAAAAAATTAGTTTTTGAAAAATTTACTATAGAAAAGGCAATCCCTGGCGCAATTAAAATTTGCGACAGAAAAAATTATTTTTTGAATAATTTACTATAGAAAATGCAATCCCTGGCGTAACTAAAATTTGCGACAGTAGAAAAATAATTTTTGAAAAATTGACTATAGAAAAGGCAATCCCTGCCGTATTTAAAATTTGCGACAGTAAAAAAATAATTTTTGAAAATTTACTATAGAAAAGGCAATCCCTGGCGTAATTAAAATTTGCGAGAGTAAAAAATTATTTTTTGAAAAATTTACTATAGAAAAGGCAATCCCTGGCGTAATTAAAATTTTCGACAGTAAAAAATTAGTTTTTGAAAAATTTACTATAGAAAAGGCAATCCCTGGCGCAATTAAAATTTGCGACAGAAAAAATTATTTTTTGAATAATTTACTATAGAAAAGGCAATCCCTGGCGTATTTAAAATTTGCGACAGTAAAAAATTAATTTTTAAAAAATTTACTATAGAAAAGGCAATCCCTGGCGCAATTAAAAATTGCGACAGAAAAAATTATTTTTTGAATAATTTACTATAGAAAATGCAATCCCTGGCGTAACTAAAATTTGCGACAGTAGAAAAATAATTTTTGAAAAATTTACTATAGAAAAGGCAATCCCTGCCGTATTTAAAATTTTCGACAGTAAAAAATTAATTTTTGAAAATTTACTATAGAAAAGGCAATCCCTGGCGTAATTAAAATTTGCGAGAGTAAAAAATTATTTTTTGAAAAATTTACTATAGAAAAGGCAATCCCTGGCGTAATTAAAGTTTTCGACAGTAAAAATTATTTTTTGAAAAATTTACTATAGAAAAGGCAATCCCTGGCGCAACTAAAATTTGCGACAGTAAAAAATTAATTTTTGAAAATTTACTATAGAAAAGGCAATCCCTGGCGTAATTAAAATTTGCGAGAGTAAAAAATTATTTTTTGAAAAATTTACTATAGAAAAGGCAATCCCTGGCGCAATTAAAATTTGCGACAGAAAAAATTATTTTTTGAATAATTTACTATAGAAAATGCAATCCCTGGCGTAACTAAAATTTGCGACAGTAGAAAAATAATTTTTGAAAAATTCACTATAGAAAAGGCAATCCCTGTCGTATTTAAAATTTGCGACAGTAAAAAATTAATTTTTGAAAATTTACCATAGAAAAGGCAATCCCTGGCGTAATTAAAATTTGCGAGAGTAAAAAATTATTTTTTGAAAAATTTACTATAGAAAAGGCAATCCCTGGCGTAATTAAAATTTTCGACAGTAAAAAATTATTTTTTGAAAAATTTACTATAGAAAAGGCAATCCCTGGCGTATTTAAAATTTGCGACAGTAAAAAATTATTTTTTGAATATTTTACTATAGAAAAGGCAATCCCTGGCGTATTTAAAATTTGCGACAGTAAAAAATTAATTTTTGAAAAATTTACTATAGAAAAGGCAATCCCTGGCGTAATTAAAATTTGCGACAGTAAAAAATTATTTTTTTGAAAAATTTACTATAGAAAAGGCAAACCCTGGCGTAATTAAAATTTGCGAGAGTAAAAAATTAGTTTTTGAAAAATTTACTGTAGAAAAGGCAATCCCTGGCGCAATTAAAATTTGCGACAGTAAAAAATTATTTTTTGAATAATTTACTATAGAAAAGGCAATCCCTGGCGTATTTAAAATTTCCGACAGTAAAAAATTAATTTGTGAAAGATTTACTATAGAAAAGGAAATCCCTGGCGTATTTAAAATTTGCGTAAGTAAAAAATTATTTTTTGAAAAACTTACTGTAGAAAAGGCTATCCCTGGCGTAATTAAAATTTGCGACAGTAAAAAATTATTTTTTGTAAAATTTACTGTAGAAAAGGCAATCCCTGGCGTAATTAAAATTTGCGACAGTAAAAAATTATTTTTTGAAAAATTTACTATAGAAAAGGCAATCCCTGGCGTATTTAAAATTTGCGACAGTAAAAAATTAATTTTTAAAAAATTTACTATAGAAAAGGCAATCCCTGGCGTATTTAAAATTTGCGACAGTAAAAAATTAATTTTTGAAAAATTTACTATAGAAGAGGCAATCCCTGGCGTAATTAAAATTTGCGACAGTATAAAATTAATTTTTGAAAAATTTACTATACAAAAGGCAACCCCTGGCGTATTTAAAATTTGCGACAGTAAAAAATTAATTTTTGAAACATTTACTATAGAAAAGGCAATCCTTGGCGTAATTAAAATTTGCGACAGTAAAATATTAGTTTTTGAAAAATTTACTATAGAAAGGCCAATCCCTGGCGTAATTAAAATTTTCGACAGTAAAAAATTAGTTTTTGAAAAAATTACTATAGAAAAGGTAATCCCTGGCGTATTTAAATTTGCGACAGTAAAAAATTAATTTTTGAAAAATTTACTATAGAAAAGGCAATCCCTGAGGTATTTAAAATTTGCGACAGTAAAAAATTAATTTTTGAAAAATTTACTATAGAAAAGGCAATCCCTGGAGTAATTAAAATTTGCGACAGTAAAAAATTAGTTTTTGAAAAATTTACTATAGAAAAGGCAATCCCTGGTGTAATTAAAATTTTCGACAGTAAAAAATTAGTTTTTGAAAAATTTACTATAGAAAAGGCAATCTCTGGCGCAATTAAAATTTGCGACAGTAGAAAATTATTTTTTGAAAAATTTACTATAGAAAAGGCAATCCCTGGCGCAATTAAAATTTGCGACAGTAAAAAATTAATTTTTGAAAAATTTATTATAGAAAAGGCAATCCCTGGCGTAATTAAAATTTGCGACAGTAAAAAATTAATTTTTGAAAAAATTTACTATAGAAAAGGCAATCCCTGGCGCAATTAAAATTTGCGACAGTAAAAAATTATTTTTTGAAAAATTTACTATAGAAAAGGCAATCCCTGGCGCAATTAAAATTTGCGACAGTAGAGAATTATTTTTTGAAAAATTTACTGTAGAAGGGGCAATCCCTGGCGTAATTAAAATTTGCGACAGTAAAAAATTAGTTTTTGAAAAATTTACTATAGAAAAGGCATTCCCTGGCGCAATTAAAATTTGCGACAGTAGAAAATTATTTTTTGAAAAATTTACTATAGAAAAGGCGATCCCTGGCGCAATTAAAATTTGCGACAGTAAAAATTTATTTTTTGAAAAATTTACTATAGAAAAGGCAATCCCTGGCGCAATTAAAATTTGCGACAGTAAAAAATTATTTTTTGAAAAATTTACTGTAGAAAAGGCAATCCATGGCGTAATTAAAATTTGCGACAGTAAAAAATTAATTTTTGAAAAATTTACTATAGAAAAGGCAATCCCTGGCGCAGTTAAATTTTGCGACAGTAAAAAATTATTTTTTGAATAATTTACTATAGAAAAAGCAATCCCTGGCGCAATTAAAATTTTCGACAGTAGAAAATTATTTTTTGAAAAATTTACTATAGAAGAGGCAATCCCTGGCGTATTTAAAATTTGCGACAGTAACAAATTATTTTTTGAATAATTTACTATAGAAATGGCAATCCCTGGCGTAATTAAAATTTGCGACAGTATAAAATTATTTTTTGTAAAATTTACTATAGAAAAGGCAATCCCTGGCGCAATTAAAATTTGCGACAGTATAAAATTATTTTTTGAAAAATTTACTGTAGAAAAGGCAATCCTTGGCGTAATTAAAATTTGCGACAGTAAAAAATTATTTTTTGAAAAATTTACTATAGAAAAGGCAATCCCTGGCGCAATTAAAAATTGCGACTGCAGAAAATAATTTTTTGAAAAATTTACTATAGAAAAGGCAATCCCTGGCGCAATTAAAATTTGCGACAGTAAAAAATTATTTTTTGCAAAATTTACTATAGAAAAGGCAATCCCTGGCGTATTTAAAATTTGCGACAGTAAAAAATTATTTTTTGTATAATTAACTATAGAAAAGGCAATCCCTGGAGTATTTAAAATTTGCGACAGTAAAAAATTAATTTTTGAAAAATTTACTATAGAAAAGGCAATCCCTGCCGTAATTAAAATTTGCGACAGCAAAAAATTAGTTTTTGAAAAATTTACTATAGAAAAGGCAATCACTGGCGTAATTAAAATTTTCGACAGTAAAAAATTAGTTTTTGATAAATTTACTATAGAAAAGGCAATCCCTGGCGTAATTAAAATTTGCGACAGTAAAAAATTAGTTTTTGAAAAATTTACTATAGAAAAGGCAATCCCTGGCGTAATTAAAATTTTCGACAGTAAAAAATTAGTTTTTGAAAAATTTACTATAGAAAAGGCAATCCCTGGCGTAATTAAAATTTTCGACAGTAAAAAATTAGTTTTTGAAAAATTTACTATACAAAAGGCAATCCCTGCCGTAATTAAAATTTGCGACAGCAAAAAATTAGTTTTTAAAAAATTTACTATAGAAAAGGCAATCCCTGGCGTATTTAAATTTTGACAGTAAAAAATTAATTTTTGAAAAATTTACTATAGAAAAGGCAATCCTTGGCGTAATTAAAATTTGCGACAGTAAAATATTAGTTTTTGAAAAATTTACTATAGAAAAGGCAATCCCTGGCGTAATTAAAATTTTCGACAGTAAAAAATTAGTTTTTGAAAAATTTACTATACAAAAGGCAATCCCTGCCGTAATTAAAATTTGCGACAGCAAAAAATTAGTTTTTGAAAAATTTACTATAGAAAAGGCAATCACTGGCGTAATTAAAATTTTCGACAGTAAAAAATTAGTTTTTGATAAATTTACTATAGAAAAGGCAATCCCTGGCGTAATTAAAATTTGCGACAGTAAAAAATTAGTTTTTGAAAAATTTACTATAGAAAAGGCAATCCCTGGCGTAATTAAAATTTTCGACAGTAAAAAATTAGTTTTTGAAAAATTTACTATAGAAAAGGCAATCCCTGGCGTAATTAAAATTTTCGACAGTAAAAAATTAGTTTTTGAAAAATTTACTATACAAAAGGCAATCCCTGCCGTAATTAAAATTTGCGACAGCAAAAAATTAGTTTTTGAAAAATTTACTATAGAAAAGGCAATCCCTGGCGTATTTAAATTTGCGACAGTAAAAAATTAATTTTTGAATAATTTGCTATAGAAAAGGCAATCCCAGAGGTACTTAAAATTTGCGACAGTAAAAAATTAATTTTTGAAAAATTTTCTATAGAAAAGGCAATCCCTGGCGTAATTAAAATTTGCGACAGTAAAAAATTAGTGTTTGAAAAATTTACTATAGAAAGGCAATCCCTGGCGTAATTAAAATTTTCGACAGTAAAAAATTAGTTTTTGAAAAATTTACTATAGAAAAGGCAATCCCTGGCGTATTTAAATTTTCGACAGTAAAAAATTAATTTCTGAAAAATTTACTATAGAAAAGGCAATCCCTGAGGGACTTAAAATTTGCGACAGTAAAAAATTAATTTTTGAAAAATTTACTATAGAAAAGGCAATCCCTGGCGTAATTAAAATTTTCGACAGTAAAAAATTAGTTTTTGAAAAATTTACTATAGAAAAGGCAATCCCTGGCGTAATTAAAATTTTCGACAGTAAAAAATTAGTTTTTGAAAAATTTACTATACAAAAGGCAATCCCTGCCGTAATTAAAATTTGCGACAGCAAATAATTAGTTTTTGAAAAATTTACTATAGAAAAGGCAATCCCTGGCGTATTTAAATTTTCGACAGTAAAAAATTAATTTTTGAAAAATTTACTATAGAAAAGGCAATCCTTGGCGTAATTAAAATTTGCGACAGTAAAATATTAGTTTTTGAAAAATTTACTATAGAAAAGGCAATCCCTGGCGTAATTAAAATTTTCGACAGTAAAAAATTAGTTTTTGAAAAATTTACTATAAAAAAGGCAATCCCTGGCGTATTTAAATTTGCGACAGTAAAAAATTAATTTTTGAATAATTTGCTATAGAAAAGGCAATCCCAGAGGTACTTAAAATTTGCGACAGTAAAAAATTAATTTTTGAAAAATTTTCTATAGAAAAGGCAATCCCTGGCGTAATTAAAATTTGCGACAGTAAAAAATTAGTTTTTGATAAATTTACTATAGAAAAGGCAATCCCGTAATTAAAATTTGCGACAGTGAAAAATTAGTTTTTGAAAAATTTACTATAGAAAAGGCAATCCCTGGCGTAATTAAAATTTTCGACAGTAAAAAATTAGTTTTTGAAAAATTTACTATAGAAAAGGCAATCCCTGGCGTAATTAAAATTTTCGACAGTAAAAAATTAGTGTTTGAAAAATTTACTATACAAAAGGCAATCCCTGCCGTAATTAAAATTTGCGACAGCAAAAAATTAGTTTTTGAAAAATTTACTATAGAAAAGGCAATCCCTGGCGTATTTAAATTTTCGACAGTAAAAAATTAATTTTTGAAAAATTTACTATAGAAAAGGCAATCCTTGGCGTAATTAAAATTTGCGACAGTAAAATATTAGTTTTTGAAAAATTTACTATAGAAAAGGCAATCCCTGGCGTAATTAAAATTTTCGACAGTAAAAAATTAGTTTTTGAAAAATTTACTATAAAAAAGGCAATCCCTGGCGTATTTAAATTTGCGACAGTAAAAAATTAATTTTTGAATAATTTGCTATAGAAAAGGCAATCCCAGAGGTACTTAAAATTTGCGACAGTAAAAAATTAATTTTTGAAAAATTTTCTATAGAAAAGGCAATCCCTGGCGTAATTAAAATTTGCGACATTAAAAAATTAGTGTTTGAAAAATTTACTATAGAAAAGGCAATCCCTGGCGTAATTAAAATTTTCGACAGTAAAAAATTAGTTTTTGAAAAATTTACAATAGAAAAGGCAATCCCTGGCGTATTTAAATTTTCGACAGTAAAAAATTAATTTCTGAAAAATTTACTATAGAAAAGGCAATCCCTGAGGGACTTAAAATTTGCGACAGTAAAAAATTAATTTTTGAAAAATTTACTATAGAAAACGCAATCCCTGGCGTAATTAAAATTTGCGACAGTAAAAAATTAGTTTTTGAAAAATTTACTATAGAAAAGGCAATCCCTGGCGTAATTAAAATTTTCGACAGTAAAAAATTAGTTTTTGAAAAATTTACTATAGAAAAGGCAATCCGTGGCGTAATTAAAATTTTCGACAGTAAAAAAATAGTTTTTGAAATATTTACTATACAAAAGGCAATCCCTGCCGTAATTAAAATTTGCGACAGCAAAAAATTAGTTTTTGAAAAATTTACTATAGAAAAGGCAATCACTGGCGTAATTAAAATTTTCGACAGTAAAAAATTAGTTTTTGATAAATTTACTATAGAAAAGGCAATCCCTGGCGTAATTAAAATTTTCGACAGTAAAAAATTAGTTTTTGAAAAATTTACTATAGAAAAGGCAATCCCTGGCGCAATTAAAATTTGCGACAGTAAAAAATTAGTTTTTGAAAAATTTACTATAAAAAAGGCAATCCCTGGCGTAATTAAAATTTTCGACAGTAAAAAATTAGTTTTTGAAAACTTTACTATAGAAAAGGCAATCCCTGGCGTAATTAAAATTTTCGACAGTAAAAAATTAGTTTTTGAAAAATTTACTATAGAAAAGGCAATCCCTGGCGCAATTAAAATTTGCGACAGTAGAAAATTATTTTTTGAAAAATTTACTATAGAAAAGGCAATCCCTGGCGCAATTAAAATTTGCGACAGTAAAAAATTATTTTTTGAATAATTTACTATAGAAAAGGCAATCCCTGGCGTATTTAAAATTTTTGACAGTAAAAAATTAATTTTTGAAAAATTTACTATAGAAAAGGCAATCCCTGGCGTAATTAAAATTTGCGACAGTAAAAAATTAGTTTTTGAAAAATTTACTATAGAAAAGGCAATCCCTGGCGTAATTAAAATTTTCGACAGTAAAAAATTAGTTCTTGAAAAATTTACTATAGAAAAGGCAATCCCTGGCGCAATTAAAATTTGCGACAGTAGAAAATTATTTGTTTAAAAATTTACTATAGAAAAGGCATTCCCTGGCGCAATTAAAATTTGCGACAGTAAAAAATTATTTTTTGAATAATTTACTATAGAAAAGGCAATAAATGGCGCAATTAAAATTTGCGACAGTAAAAAATTATTTTTTGAATAATTTACTATAGAAAAGGCAATCCCTGGCGTATTTAAAATTTGCGACAGTAAAAAATTAATTTTTGAATAATTTACTATAGAAAAGGCAATCCCTGGCGTAATTAAAATTTGCGACAGTAAAAAATTAGTATTTGAAAAATTTACTATAGAAAGAGCAATACCTGGCGTAATTAAAATTTTCGACAGTAAAAAATTAGTTTTTGAAAAATTTACTATAGAAAAGGCAATCCCTGGCGCAATTAAAATTTGCGACAGTAAAAAATTATTTTTTGAATAATTTACTATAGAAAATGCAATCCCTGGCGTAACTAAAATTTGCGACAGTAGAAAAATAATTTTTGAAAAATTTACTATAGAAAAGGCAATCCCTGCCGTAGTTAAAATTTGCGACAGTAAAAAATTAATTTTTGAAAATTTACTATAGAAAAGGCAATCCCTGGCGTAATTAAAATTTGCGAGAGTAAAAAATTATTTTTTGAAAAATTTACTATAGAAAAGGCAATCCCTGGCGTAATTAAAATTTTCGACAGTAAAAAATTATTTTTTGAAAAATTTACTATAGAAAAGGCAATCCCTGGCGTATTTAAAATTTGCGACAGTAAAAAATTATTTTTTGAATATTTTACTATAGAAAAGGCAATCCCTGGCGTATTTAAAATTTGCGACAGTAAAAAATTAATTTTTGAAAAATTTACTATAGAAAAGGCAATCCCTGGCGTAATTAAAATTTGCGAGAGTAAAAAATTATTTTTTGAAAAATTTACTATAGAAAAGGCAAACCCTGGCGTAATTAAAATTTGCGAGAGTAAAAAATTAGTTTTTGAAAAATTTACTGTAGAAAAGGCAATCCCTGGCGCAATTAAAATTTGCGACAGTAAAAAATTATTTTTTGAATAATTTACTATAGAAAAGGCAATCCCAGGCGTATTTAAAATTTCCGACAGTAAAAAATTAATTTGTGAAAGATTTACTATAGAAAAGGAAATCCCTGGCGTATTTAAAATTTGCGTAAGTAAAAAAGTATTTTTTGAAAAACTTACTGTAGAAAAGGCTATCCCTGGCGTAATTAAAATTTGCGATAGTAAAAAATTAGTTTTTGAAAAATTTACTATAGAAAACGCAATCCCTGGCGTAATTAAAATTTTCGACAGTAAAAAATTAGTTTTTGAAAAATTTACTATAGAAAAGGCAATCCCTGGCGCAATTAAAATTTGCGACAGAAAAAATTATTTTTTGAATAATTTACTATAGAAAAGGCAATCCCTGGCGTATTTAAAATTTGCGACAGTAAAAAATTAATTTTTAAAAAATTTACTATAGAAAAGGCAATCCCTGGCGTAATTAAAATTTGCGAGAGTAAAAAATTAGTTTTTGAAAAATTTACTATAGGAAAGGCAATCCCTGGCGTAATTAAAATTTTCGACAGTAAAAAATTAGTTTTTGAAAAAATTACTATAGAAAAGGCAATCCCTGGGGCAATTAAAATTTTCGACAGTAGAAAATTATTTTTTTAAAAATTGTCTATAGAAAAGGCAATCCTTGGCGCAATTAAAATTGGCGACAGTAAAAAATTATTTTTTGAATAATTTACTATAGAAAAGGCAATCCCTGGCGCAATTAAAATTTGCGACAGTATAAAATTATTTTTTGAATAATTTACTATAGAAAAGGCAATCCCTGGCGCAATTAAAATTTGCGACAATAAAAAATTATTTTTTGAAAAATTTACTATAGAAAAGGCAATCCCTGGCGTAATTAAAATTTTCGACTGTAAAAAATTAGTTTTTGAAAAATTTACTATAGAAAAGGCAATCCCTGGCGCAATTAAAATTTGCGACAGTAGAAAACTATTTTTTGAAAAATTTACTATAGAAAAGGCAATCCCTGGCGCAATTAAAATTTGCGACAGTAAAAAATTATTTTCTGAATAATTTACTATAGAAAAGGTAATCCCTGGCGTATTTAAAATTTTTGACAATAAAAAATTAATTTTTGAAAAATTTATTATAGAAAAGGCAATCCCTGGGGTAATTAAAATTTGCGACAGAAAAAAATTAGTTTTTGAAAAATTTACTATAGAAAAGGCAATCCCTGGCGTAATTAAAATTTTCGACAGTAAAAAATTAGTTTTTGAAAAATTTACTATAGAAAAGGCAATCCCTGGCGCAATTAAAATTTGCGACAGTAGAAAATTATTTTTTTAAAAATTTACTATAGAAAAGGCATTCCCTGGCGCAATTAAAATTTGCGACAGTAAAAAATTATTTTTTGAATAATTTACTATAGAAAAGGCAATAAATGGCGCAATTAAAATTTGCGACAGTAAAAAATTATTTTTTGAATAATTTACTATAGAAAAGGCAATCCCTGGCGTATTTAAAATTTGCGACAATAAAAAATTATTTTTTGAAAAATTTACTATAGAAAAGGCAATCCCTGGCGCATTTAAAATTTGCGACAGTAAAAAATTATTTTTTGAATAATTTACTATAGAAAAGGCAATCCCTGGCGTATTTAAAATTTGCGACAGTAAAAAATTAATTTTTGAATAATTTACTATAGAAAAGGCAATCCCTGGCGTAATTAAAATTTGCGACAGTAAAAAATTAGTATTTGAAAAATTTACTATAGAAAGAGCAATCCCTGGCGTAATTAAAATTTTCGACAGTAAAAAATTAGTTTTTGAAAAATTTACTATAGAAAAGGCAATCCCTGGCGCAATTAAAATTTGCGACAGAAAAAATTATTTTTTGAATAATTTACTATAGAAAATGCAATCCCTGGCGTAACTAAAATTTGCGACAGTAGAAAAATAATTTTTGAAAAATTTACTATAGAAAAGGCAATCCCTGCCGTATTTAAAATTTGCGACAGTAAAAAATTAATTTTTGAAAATTTACTATAGAAAAGGCAATCCCTGGCGTAATTAAAATTTGCGAGAGTAAAAAATTATTTTTTGAAAAATTTACTATAGAAAAGGCAATCCCTGGCGCAATTAAAATTTTCGACAGTAAAAAATTAGTTTTTGAAAAATTTACTATAGAAAAGGCAAACCCTGGCGTAATTAAAATTTGCGAGAGTAAAAAATTAGTTTTTGAAAAATTTACTGTAGAAAAGGCAATCCCTGGCGTATTTAAAATTTCCGACAGTAAAAAATTAATTTTTAAAAAATTTACTATAGAAAAGGCAATCCCTGACGTATTTAAAATTTGCGACAGTAAAAAATTATTTTTTGAATATTTTACTATAGAAAAGGCAATCCCTGGCGTATTTAAAATTTGCGACAGTAAAAAATTAATTTTTGAAAAATTTACTATAGAAAAGGCAATCCCTGGCGTAATTAAAATTTGCGACAGTAAAAAATTATTTTTTGAAAAATTTACTATAGAAAAGGCAAACCCTGGCGTAATTAAAATTTGCGAGAGTAAAAAATTAGTTTTTGAAAAATTTACTGTAGAAAAGGCAATCCCTGGCGCAATTAAAATTTGCGACAGTAAAAAATTATTTTTTGAATAATTTACTATAGAAAAGGCAATCCCTGGCGTATTTAAAATTTCCGACAGTAAAAAATTAATTTGTGAAAGATTTACTATAGAAAAGGAAATCCCTGGCGTATTTAAAATTTGCGTAAGTAAAAAATTATTTTTTGAAAAACTTACTGTAGAAAAGGCTATCCCTGGCGTAATTAAAATTTGCGACAGTAAAAAATTATTTTTTGTAAAATTTACTGTAGAAAAGGCAATCCCTGGCGTAATTAAAATTTGCGACAGTAAAAAATTATTTTTTGAAAAATTTACTATAGAAAAGGCAAAAAAAATAATTTTTAAAAAATTTACTATAGAAAAGGCAATCCCTGGCGTAATTAAAATTTGCGACAGTATAAAATTAATTTTTGAAAAATTTACTATACAAAAGGCAACCCCTGGCGTATTTAAAATTTGCGACAGTAAAAAATTAATTTTTGAAACATTTACTATAGAAAAGGCAATCCTTGGCGTAATTAAAATTTGCGACAGTAAAATATTAGTTTTTGAAAAATTTACTATAGAAAGGGCAATCCCTGGCGTAATTAAAATTTTCGACAGTAAAAAATTAGTTTTTGAAAAAATTACTATAGAAAAGGCAATCCCTGGCGTATTTAAATTTGCGACAGTAAAAAATTAATTTTTGAAAAATTTACTATAGAAAAGGCAATCCCTGAGGTATTTAAAATTTGGGACAGTAAAAAATTAATTTTTGAAAAATTTACTATAGAAAAGGCAATCCCTGGCGTAATTAAAATTTGCGACAGTAAAAAATTAGTTTTTGAAAAATTTACTATAGAAAAGGCAATCCCTGGTGTAATTAAAATTTTCGACAGTAAAAAATTAGTTTTTGAAAAATTTTCTATAGAAAAGGCAATCTCTGGCGCAATTAAAATTTGCGACAGTAGAAAATTATTTTTTGAAAAATTTACTATAGAAAAGGCAATCCCTGGCGCAATTAAAATTTGCGACAGTAAAAAATTAATTTTTGAAAAATTTATTATAGAAAAGGCAATCCCTGGCGTAATTAAAATTTGCGACAGTAAAAAATTAATTTTTGAAAAAATTTACTATAGAAAAGGCAATCCCTGGCGTAATTAAAATTTGCGACAGTAAAAAATTAGTTTTTGAAAAATTTACTATAGAAAAGGCAATCCCTGGCTTAATTAAAATTTTCGACAGTAAAAAATTAGTTTTTGAAAAATTTACTATAGAAAAGGCAATCCCTGGCGTAATTAAAATTTTCGACAGTAAAAAATTAGTTTTTGAAAAATTTACTATAGAAAAGGCAATCCCTGGCGCAATTAAAATTTGCGACAGTAGAAAATTATTTTTTGAAAAATTTACTATAGAAAAGGCAATCCCTGGCGCAATTAAAATTTGCGACAGTAAAAAATTATTTTTTGAATAATTTAGTATAGAAAAGGCAATCCCTGGCGTATTTAAAATTTGCGACAGTAAAAAATTAATTTTTGAAAAATTTACTATAGAAAAGTCAATCCCTGGCGTATTTAAATTTGCGACAGTAAAAAATTAATTTTTGAAAAATTTACTATAGAAAAGGCAATCCCTGAGGTATTTAAAATTTGCGACAGTAAAAAATTAATTTTTGAAAAATTTACTATAGGAAAGGTAATCCCTGGCGTAATTAAAATTTGCGACAGTAAAAAATTAGTTTTTGAAAAATTTACTATAGAAAGGCAATCCCTGGTGTAATTAAAATTTTCGACAGTAAAAAATTAGTTTTTGAAAAATTTACTATAGAAAAGGCAATCTCTGGCGCAATTAAAATTTGCGACAGTAAAAAATTATTTTTTGAATAATTTACTATAGAAAAGGCAATCCCTGGCGTATTTAAAATTTGCGACAATAAAAAATTATTTTTTGACAGATTTACTATAGAAAAGGCAATCCCTGGCGCATTTAAAATTTGCGACAGTAAAAAATTATTTTTTGAATAATTGACTATAGAAAAGGCAATCCCTGGCGTAATTAAAATTTGCGAGAGTAAAAAATTATTTTTTGAAAAATTTACTATAGAAAAGGCAATCCCTGGCGTAATTAAAATTTGCGACAGTAAAAAATTAGTATTTGAAAAATTTACTATAGAAAGAGCAATCCCTGGCGTAATTAAAATTTTCGACAGTAAAAAATTAGTTTTTGAAAAATTTACTATAGAAAAGGCAATCCCTGGCGCAATTAAAATTTGCGACAGAAAAAATTATTTTTTGAATAATTTACTATAGAAAATGCAATCCCTGGCGTAACTAAAATTTGCGACAGTAGAAAAATAATTTTTGAAAAATTTACTATAGAAAAGGCAATCCCTGCCGTATTTAAAATTTGCGACAGTAAAAAATTAATTTTTGAAAATTTACTATAGAAAAGGCAATCCCTGGCGTAATTAAAATTTGCGAGAGTAAAAAATTATTTTTTGAAAAATTTACTATAGAAAAGGCAATCCCTGGCGTAATTAAAATTTTCGACAGTAAAAAATTAGTTTTTGAAAAATTTACTATAGAAAAGGCAATCCCTGGCGCAATTAAAATTTGCGACAGAAAAAATTATTTTTTGAATAATTTACTATAGAAAAGGCAATCCCTGGCGTATTTAAAATTTGCGACAGTAAAAAATTTACTATAGAAAAGGCAATCCCTGGCGCAATTAAAATTTGCGACAGTAGAAAATTATTTTTTGAAAAATTTACTATAGAAAAGGCAATCCCTGGCGCAATTAAAATTTGCGACAGTAAAAAATTATTTTTTGAATAATTTAGTATAGAAAAGGCAATCCCTGGCGTATTTAAAATTTGCGACAGTAAAAAATTAATTTTTGAAAAATTTACTATAGAAAAGTCAATCCCTGGCGTATTTAAATTTGCGACAGTAAAAAATTAATTTTTGAAAAATTTACTATAGAAAAGGCAATCCCTGAGGTATTTAAAATTTGCGACAGTAAAAAATTAATTTTTGAAAAATTTACTATAGAAAAGGTAATCCCTGGCGTAATTAAAATTTGCGACAGTAAAAAATTAGTTTTTGAAAAATTTACTATAGAAAGGCAATCCCTGGTGTAATTAAAATTTTCGACAGTAAAAAATTAGTTTTTGAAAAATTTACTATAGAAAAGGCAATCTCTGGCGCAATTAAAAATTGCGACAGTAAAAAATTATTTTTTGAATAATTTACTATAGAAAAGGCAATCCCTGGCGTATTTAAAATTTGCGACAATAAAAAATTATTTTTTGAAAAATTTACTATAGAAAAGGCAATCCCTGGCGCATTTAAAATTTGCGACAGTAAAAAATTATTTTTTGAATAATTGACTATAGAAAAGGCAATCCCTGGCGTAATTAAAATTTGCGAGAGTAAAAAATTATTTTTTGAAAAATTTACTATAGAAAAGGCAATCCCTGGCGTAATTAAAATTTTCGACAGTAAAAATTATTTTTTGAAAAATTTACTATAGAAAAGGCAATCCCTGGCGCAATTAAAATTTGCGACAGAAAAAATTATTTTTTGAATAATTTACTATAGAAAATGCAATCCCTGGCGTAAATAAAATTTGCGACAGTAAAAAATTAATTTTTGAATAATTTACTATAGAAAAGGCAATCCCTGGCGTAATTAAAATTTGCGACAGTAAAAAATTAGTATTTGAAAAATTTACTATAGAAAGAGCAATCCCTGGCGTAATTAAAATTTTCGACAGTAAAAAATTAGTTTTTGAAAAATTTACTATAGAAAAGGCAATCCCTGGCGCAATTAAAATTTGCGACAGAAAAAATTATTTTTTGAATAATTTACTATAGAAAATGCAATCCCTGGCGTAACTAAAATTTGCGACAGTAGAAAAATAATTTTTGAAAAATTTACTATAGAAAAGGCAATCCCTGCCGTATTTAAAATTTGCGACAGTAAAAAATTAATTTTTGAAAATTTACTATAGAAAAGGCAATCCCTGGCGTAATTAAAATTTGCGAGAGTAAAAAATTATTTTTTGAAAAATTTACTATAGAAAAGGCAATCCCTGGCGTAATTAAAATTTTCGACAGTAAAAAATTTAGTTTTTGAAAAATTTACTATAGAAAAGGCAATCCCTGGCGCAATTAAAATTTGCGACAGAAAAAATTATTTTTTGAATAATTTACTATAGAAAAGGCAATCCCTGGCGTATTTAAAATTTGCGACAATAAAAAATTATTTTTTGAAAAATTTACTATAGAAAAGGCAATCCCTGGCGCATTTAAAATTTGCGACAGTAAAAAATTATTTTTTGAATAATTGACTATAGAAAAGGCAATCCCTGGCGTAATTAAAATTTGCGAGAGTAAAAAATTATTTTTTGAAAAATTTACTATAGAAAAGGCAATCCCTGGCGTAATTAAAATTTTCGACAGTAAAAATTATTTTTTGAAAAATTTACTATAGAAAAGGCAATCCCTGGCGCAATTAAAATTTGCGACAGAAAAAATTATTTTTTGAATAATTTACTATAGAAAATGCAATCCCTGGCGTAAATAAAATTTGCGACAGTAAAAAATTAATTTTTGAATAATTTACTATAGAAAAGGCAATCCCTGGCGTAATTAAAATTTGCGACAGTAAAAAATTAGTATTTGAAAAATTTACTATAGAAAGAGCAATCCCTGGCGTAATTAAAATTTTCGACAGTAAAAAATTAGTTTTTGAAAAATTTACTATAGAAAAGGCAATCCCTGGCGCAATTAAAATTTGCGACAGAAAAAATTATTTTTTGAATAATTTACTATAGAAAATGCAATCCCTGGCGTAACTAAAATTTGCGACAGTAGAAAAATAATTTTTGAAAAATTTACTATAGAAAAGGCAATCCCTGCCGTATTTAAAATTTGCGACAGTAAAAAATTAATTTTTGAAAATTTACTATAGAAAAGGCAATCCCTGGCGTAATTAAAATTTGCGAGAGTAAAAAATTATTTTTTGAAAAATTTACTATAGAAAAGGCAATCCCTGGCGTAATTAAAATTTTCGACAGTAAAAAATTTAGTTTTTGAAAAATTTACTATAGAAAAGGCAATCCCTGGCGCAATTAAAATTTGCGACAGAAAAAATTATTTTTTGAATAATTTACTATAGAAAAGGCAATCCCTGGCGTATTTAAAATTTGCGACAGTAAAAAATTAATTTTTAAAAAATTTACTATAGAAAAGGCAATCCCTGGCGCAATTAAAAATTGCGACAGAAAAAATTATTTTTTGAATAATTTACTATAGAAAATGCAATCCCTGGCGTAACTAAAATTTGCGACAGTAGAAAAATAATTTTTGAAAAATTTACTATAGAAAAGGCAATCCCTGCCGTATTTAAAATTTGCGAAAGTAAAAAATTAATTTTTGAAAATTTACTATAGAAAAGGCAATCCCTGGCGTAATTAAAATTTGCGAGAGTAAAAAATTATTTTTTGAAAAATTTACTATAGAAAAGGCAATCCCTGGCGTAATTAAAATTTTCGACATTAAAAATTATTTTTTGAAAAATTTACTATAGAAAAGGCAATCCCTGGCGCAACTAAAATTTGCGACAGTAAAAAATTAATTTTTGAAAATTTACTATAGAAAAGGCAATCCCTGGCGTAATTAAAATTTGCGAGAGTAAAAAATTATTTTTTGAAAAATTTACTATAGAAAAGGCAATCCCTGGCGCAATTAAAATTTGCGACAGAAAAAATTATTTTTTGAATAATTTACTATAGAAAATGCAATTCCTGGCGTAACTAAAATTTGCGACAGTAGAAAAATAATTTTTGAAAAATTTACTATAGAAAAGGCAATCCCTGTCGTATTTAAAATTTGCGACAGTAAAAAATTAATTTTTGAAAATTTACCATAGAAAAGGCAATCCCTGGCGTAATTAAAATTTGCGAGAGTAAAAAATTATTTTTTGAAAAATTTACTATAGAAAAGGCAATCCCTGGCGTAATTAAAATTTTCGACAGTAAAAAATTATTTTTTGAAAAATTTACTATAGAAAAGGCAATCCCTGGCGTATTTAAAATTTGCGACAGTAAAAAATTATTTTTTGAATATTTTACTATAGAAAAGGCAATCCCTGGCGTATTTAAAATTTGCGACAGTAAAAAATTATTTTTTGAATAATTTACTATAGAAAAGGCAATCCCTGGCGTATTTAAAATTTCCGACAGTAAAAAATTAATTTGTGAAAGATTTACTATAGAAAAGGAAATCCCTGGCGTATTTAAAATTTGCGTAAGTAAAAAATTATTTTTTGAAAAACTTACTGTAGAAAAGGCTATCCCTGGCGTAATTAAAATTTGCGACAGTAAAAAATTATTTTTTGTAAAATTTACTGTAGAAAAGGCAATCCCTGGCGTAATTAAAATTTGCGACAGTAAAAAGTTATTTTTTGAAAAATTTACTATAGAAAAGGCAATCCCTGGCGTATTTAAAATTTGCGACAGTAAAAAATTAATTTTTAAAAAATTTACTATAGAAAAGGCAATCCCTGGCGTATTTAAAATTTGCGACAGTAAAAAATTAATTTTTGAAAATTTTACTATAGAAGAGGCAATCCCTGGCGTAATTAAAATTTGCGACAGTATAAAATTAATTTTTGAAAAATTTACTATACAAAAGGCAACCCCTGGCGTATTTAAAATTTGCGACAGTAAAAAATTAATTTTTGAAACATTTACTATAGAAAAGGCAATCCTTGGCGTAATTAAAATTTGCGACAGTAAAATATTAGTTTTTGAAAAATTTACTATAGAAAGGCCAATCCCTGGCGTAATTAAAATTTTCGACAGTAAAAAATTAGTTTTTGAAAAAATTACTATAGAAAAGGTAATCCCTGGCGTATTTAAATTTGCGACAGTAAAAAATTAATTTTTGAAAAATTTACTATAGAAAAGGCAATCCCTGAGGTATTTAAAATTTGCGACAGTAAAAAATTAATTTTTGAAAAATTTACTATAGAAAAGGCAATCCCTGGAGTAATTAAAATTTGCGACAGTAAAAAATTAGTTTTTGAAAAATTTACTATAGAAAAGGCAATCCCTGGTGTAATTAAAATTTTCGACAGTAAAAAATTAGTTTTTGAAAAATTTACTATAGAAAAGGCAATCTCTGGCGCAATTAAAATTTGCGACAGTAGAAAATTATTTTTTGAAAAATTTACTATGGAAAAGGCAATCCCTGGCGCAATTAAAATTTGCGACAGTAAAAAATTAATTTTTGAAAAATTTATTATAGAAAAGGCAATCCCTGGCGTAATTAAAATTTGCGACAGTAAAAAATTAATTTTTGAAAAAATTTACTATAGAAAAGGCAATCCCTGGCGTAATTAAAATTTGCGACAGTAAAAAATTAGTTTTTGAAAAATTTACTATAGAAAAGGCAATCCCTGGCGTAATTAAAATTTTCGACAGTAAAAAATTAGTTTTTGAAAAATTTACTATAGAAAAGGCAATCCCTGGCGTAATTAAAATTTTCGACAGTAAAAAATTAGTTTTTGAAAAATTTACTATAGAAAAGGCAATCCCTGGCGCAATTAAAATTTGCGACAGTAGAAAATTATTTTTTGAAAAATTTACTATAGAAAAGGCAATCCCTGGCGCAATTAAAATTTGCGACAGTAAAAAATTATTTTTTGAATAATTTAGTATAGAAAAGGCAATCCCTGGCGTATTTAAAATTTGCGACCGTAAAAAATTAATTTTTGAAAAATTTACTATAGAAAAGTCAATCCCTGGCGTATTTAAATTTGCGACAGTAAAAAATTAATTTTTGAAAAATTTACTATAGAAAAGGCAATCCCTGAGGTATTTAAAATTTGCGACAGTAAAAAATTAATTTTTGAAAAATTTACTATAGAAAAGGTAATCCCTGGCGTAATTAAAATTTGCGACAGTAAAAAATTAGTTTTTGAAAAATTTACTATAGAAAGGCAATCCCTGGTGTAATTAAAATTTTCGACAGTAAAAAATTAGTTTTTGAAAAATTTACTATATAAAAGGCAATCTCTGGCGCAATTAAAATTTGCGACAGTAGAAAATTATTTTTTGAAAAATTTACTATAGAAAAGGCAATCCCTGGCGCAATTAAAATTTGCGACAGTAAAAAATTAATTTTTGAAAAATTTATTATAGAAAAGGCAATCCCTGGCGTAATTAAAATTTGCGACCGTACAAAATTAATTTTTGAAAAAATTTACTATAGAAAAGGCAATCCCTGGCGTAATTAAAATTTGCGACAGTAAAAAATTAGTTTTTGAAAAATTTACTATAGAAAAGGCAATGCCTGGCGTAATTAAAATTTTCGACAGTAAAAAATTAGTTTTTGAAAAATTTACTATAGAAAAGGCAATCCCTGGCGTAATTAAAATTTTCGACAGTAAAAAATTAGTTTTTGAAAGATTTACTATAGAAAAGGCAATCCCTGGCGCAATTAAAATTTGCGACAGTAGAAAATTATTTTTTGAAAAATTTACTATAGAAAAGGCAATCCCTGGCGCAATTAAAATTTGCGACAGTAAAAAATTATTTTTTGAATAATTTACTATAGAAAAGGCAATCCCTGGCGTATTTAAAATTTGCGACAGTAAAAAATTAATTTTTGAAAAATTTACTATAGAAAAGTCAATCCCTGGCGTAATTAAAATTTGCGACAGTAAAAAATTAGTTTTTGAAGAATTTACTATAGAAAAGGCAATCCCTGGCGTAATTAAAATTTTCAACAGTAAAAAATTAGTTTTTGAAAAATTTACTATAGAAAAGGCAATCCCTGGCGCATTTAAAATTTGCGACAGTAGAAAATTATTTTTTAAAAATTTATTATAGAAAAGGCAATCCCTGGCGCAATCAAAATTTGCGACAGTAAAAAATTATTTTTTGAATAATTTACTATAGAAAAGGTAATCCCTGGCCCAATTAAAATTTGCGACAGTAAAAAATTATATATTGAATAATTTACTATAGAAAAGGCAATCCCTGGCGTATTTAAAATTTGCGACAGTAAAAAATTATTTTTTGAAAAATTTACTATAGAAAAGGCAATCCCTGGCGCATTTAAAATTTGCGACAGTGAAAAACTATTTTTGAATAATTTACTACAGAAATGGCAATCCCTGGCGTATTTAAAATTTGCGACAGTGAAAAACTATTTTTGAATAATTTACTATAGAAAAGGCAATCCCTGGCGTAATTAAAATTTGCGACAGTAAAAATAATTTTTGAATAATTTACTATAGAAAAGGCAATCCCTGGCGTATTTCAAATTTGCGACAGTAAAAATTAATTTTTGAAAAATTTACTATAGAAAAGGTAATCCCTGGCGTAATTAAAATTTGCGATAGTAAAAAATTAGTTTTTGAAAAATTTACTATATAAAAGGCAATCTCTGGCGCAATTAAAATTTGCGACAGTAGAAAATTATTTTTTGAAAAATTTACTATAGAAAAGGCAATCCCTGGCGCAATTAAAATTTGCGACAGTAAAAAATTAATTTTTGGAAAAATTTATTATAGAAAAGGCAATCCCTGGCGTAATTAAAATTTGCGACCGTACAAAATTAATTTTTGAAAAAATTTACTATAGAAAAGGCAATCCCTGGCGTAATTAAAATTTGCGACAGTAAAAAATTAGTTTTTGAAAAATTTACTATAGAAAAGGCAATGCCTGGCGTAATTAAAATTTTCGACAGTAAAAAATTAGTTTTTGAAAAATTTACTATAGAAAAGGCAATCCCTGGCGTAATTAAAATTTTCGACAGTAAAAAATTAGTTTTTGAAAGATTTACTATAGAAAAGGCAATCCCTGGCGCAATTAAAATTTGCGACAGTAGAAAATTATTTTTTGAAAAATTTACTATAGAAAAGGCAATCCCTGGCGCAATTAAAATTTGCGACAGTAAAAAATTATTTTTTGAATAATTTACTATAGAAAAGGCAATCCCTGGCGTATTTAAAATTTGCGACAGTAAAAAATTAATTTTTGAAAAATTTACTATAGAAAAGTCAATCCCTGGCGTAATTAAAATTTGCGACAGTAAAAAATTAGTTTTTGAAGAATTTACTATAGAAAAGGCAATCCCTGGCGTAATTAAAATTTTCGACAGTAAAAAATTAGTTTTTGAAAAATTTACTATAGAAAAGGCAATCCCTGGCGCAATTAAAATTTGCGACAGTAGAAAATTATTTTTTAAAAATTTATTATAGAAAAGGCAATCCCTGGCGCAATCAAAATTTGCGACAGTAAAAAATTATTTTTTGAATAATTTACTATAGAAAAGGTAATCCCTGGCCCAATTAAAATTTGCGACAGTAAAAAATTATATATTGAATAATTTACTATAGAAAAGGCAATCCCTGGCGTATTTAAAATTTGCGACAGTAAAAAATTATTTTTTGAAAAATTTACTATAGAAAAGGCAATCCCTGGCGCATTTAAAATTTGCGACAGTAAAAAATTATTTTTTGAATAATTTACTACAGAAATGGCAATCCCTGGCGTATTTAAAATTTGCGACAGTGAAAAACTATTTTTGAATAATTTACTATAGAAAAGGCAATCCCTGGCGTAATTAAAATTTGCGACAGTAGAAAATTAATTTTTGAATAATTTACTATAGAAAAGGCAATCCCTGGCGTATTTCAAATTTGCGACAGTAAAAATTAATTTTTGAAAAATTTACTATAGAAAAGGCAATCCCTGGCGTAATTAAAATTTGCGATAGTAAAAAATTATTTTTTGAAAAATTTACTATAGAAAAGGCAATCCCTGGCGTAATTAAAATTTTCGACAGTAAAAAATTGTTTTTTGAAAAATTTACTATAGAAAAGGCAATCCCTGGCGCAACTAAAATTTGCGACAGTAAAAAATTAGTTTTTGAAAACTTTACTATAGAAAAGGCAATCCCTGGCGTAATTAAAATTTTCGACAGTAAAAAATTAGTTTTTGAAAAATTTACTATAGAAAACGCAATCCCTGGCGTAATTAAAATTTTCGACAGTAAAAAATTAGTTTTTGAAAAATTTATTATAGAAAAGGCAATCCCTGGCGCAATTAAAATTTGCGACAGTAAAAAATTATTTTTTGAATAATTTACTATAGAAAAGGCAATCCCTGGCGTATTTAAAATTTGCGACAGTAAAAAATTAATTTTTGAAAAATATACTATAGAAAAGGCAATCCCTGGCGTAATTAAAATTTGCGACAGTAAAAAATTAGTTTTTGAAAAATTTACTATAGAAAAGGCAATCCCTGGCGTAATTAAAATTTTCGACAGTAAAAAATTAGTTTGTGAAAAATTTACTATAGAATAGGCAATCCCTGGCGCAATTAAAATTTGCGACAGTAGAAAATTATTTTTTTAAAAATCGACTATAGAAAAGGCAATCCCTGGCGCAATTAAAATTTGCGACAGTAAAAAATTATTTTTTGAATAATTTACTATAGAAAAGGCAATCCCTGGCGCAATTAAAATTTGCGACAGTAAAAAATTATTTTTTGAATAATTTACTATAGAAAAGGCAATCCCTGGCGTATTTAAAATTTGCGACAGTAAAAAATTATTTTTTGAAAAATTTACTATAGAAAAGGCAATCCCTGGCACAATTAAAATTTGCGACAGTAAAAAATTATTTTTTGAATAATTTACTATAGAAAAGGCAATCCCTGGCGTATTTAAAATTTGCGACAGTAAAAAATTAATTTTTGAATAATTTACTATAGAAAAGGCAATCCCTGGCGTAATTAAAATTTGCGACAGAAAAAAATTAGTTTTTGAAAAATTTACTATAGAAAAGGCAATCCCTGGCGTAATTAAAATTTTCGACAGTAAAAAATTAGTTTTTGAAAAATTTACTATAGAAAAGGCAATCCCTGGCGTAATTAAAATTTTCGACAGTAAAAAATTAGTTTTTGAAAAATTTACTATAGAAAAGGCAATCCCTGGCGCAATTAAAATTTGCGACAGTAAAAAATTATTTTTTGAATAATTTACTATAGAAAAGGCAATCCCTGGCGTATTTAAAATTTGCGACAGAAAAAATTAATTTTTGAAAAATTTACTATAGAAAAGGCAATCCCTGGCGTAATTAAAATTTTCGACAGTAAAAAATTAGTTTTTGAAAAATTTACTATAGAAAAGGCAATCCCTGGCGCAATTAAAATTTGCGACAGTAGAAAATTATTTTTTGAAATATTTACTATAGAAAAGGCAATCCCTGGCGTATTTAAAATTTGCGACAGTAAAAAATTAATTTTTGAGAAATTTACTACAGAAAAGGCAATCCCTGGCGCATTTAAAATTTGCGACAGTAAAATATTATTTTTTGCAAAATTTACTACAGAAGGGGCAATCCCTGGCGTATTTAAAATTTGCGACAGTAAAAAATTATTTTTTGAATAATTTACTATAGAAAAGGCAATCCCTGGCGGATTTAAAATTTGCGACAGTATAAAATTAAATTTAGAAAAATTTACTATAGAAAAGGCAATCCCTGGCGTAATTAAAATTTTCGACAGTAAAAAATTAGTTTTTGAAATTTTACTATAGAAATGGCAATCCCTGGCGCAATTAAAATTTGCGAGAGTAAAAAAATATTTTTTGAATAATTTACTATAGAAAAGTCAATCCCTGGCGTATTTAAAATTTGCGACAGTAAAAAATTATTTTTTGAATAATTTACTATAGAAAAGGCAATCCCTGGCGCAATTAAAATTTGCGACAGTAGAAAATTATTTTTTGAAAAATTTACTATAGAAAAGGCAATCCCTGGCGCAATTAAAATTTGCGACAGTAAAAAATTATTTTTGAATAATTTACTATAGAAAAGGCAATCCCTGGCGTATTTAAAATTTGCGACAGTAAAAAATTAATTTTTGAAAAATTTACTATAGAAAAGGCAATCCCTAGCGTAATTAAAATTTGCGACAGTAAAAAATTAGTTTTTGAAAAATTTACTATAGAAAAGGCAATCCCTGGCGTATTTAAAATTTGCGACAGTAAAAAATTAATTTTTGAAAAATTTACTATAGAAAAGGCAATCCCTGGCGTAATTAAAATTTGCCACAGTAAAAAATTATTTTTTGAAAAATTTACTATAGAAAAGGCAATCCCTGGCGTAATTAAAATTTTCGACAGTAAAAAATTATTTTTTGAAAAATTTACTATAGAAAAGGCATTCCCTGGCGTATTTAAAATTTGAGACAGTAAAAAATTATTTTTTCAATAATTTACTATAGAAAAGGCAATCCCTGGCGTATTTAAAATTTGCGACATTAAAAAATTAATTTTTGAAAAATTTACTACAGAAATGGCAATCCCTGGCGTAATTAAAATTTGCGACAGTAAAAAATTAGTTTATGAAGAATTTACTGTAGAAAAGGCAATCCCTGGCGCAATTAAAATTTGCGACAGTAAAAAATTATTTTTTGAATAATTTACTTTAGAAAAGGCAATCACTGGCGTATTTAAAATTCGCGACAGTAAAAAATTAATTTGTGAAAAATCTACTATAGAAAAGGCAATCCCTGGCGTAATTAAAATTTGCGACAGTAGAAAATTAATTTTTGAAAAATTTACTATAGAAAAGGCTATCCCTGGCGTATTTAAAATTTGCGACAGTAAAAAATTAATTTTTGTAAAATTTACTATAGAAAAGGCAATCCCTGGCGTAATTAAAATTTGCGACAGTAAAAAATTATTTTTTGAAAAATTTACTATAGAAAAGGCAATCCCTGGCGTAATTAAAATTTTCGACAGTAAAAAATTATTTTTTGAAAAATTTACTATAGAAAAGGCAAGCCCTGGCGTATTTAAAATTTGCGACAGTAAAAAATTATTTTTTGAATAATTTACTATAGAAAAGGCAATCCCTGGTGTATTTAAAATTTGCGACAGTAAAAAATTAATTTTTGTAAAATTTACTATAGAAAAGGCAATCCCTGGCGTAATTAAAATTTGCGACAGTAAAAAATTATTTTTTGAAAAATTTACTATAGAAAAGCAATCCCTGGCGTAATTAAAATTTGCGACAGTAAAAAATTAGTTTATGAAAAATTTACTGTAGAAAAGGCAATCCCTGGCGCAATTAAAATTTGCGACAGTAAAAAATTATTTTTTGAATAATTTACTATAGAAAAGGCAATCCTTGGCGTATTTAAAATTTGCGACAGTAAAAAATTAATTTGTGAAAAATTTACTATAGAAAAGGCAATCCCTGGCGTATTTAAAATTTGCGACAGTAAAAAATTATTTTTTGAAAAATTTACTGTAGAAAAGGCAATCCCTGGCGTAATTAAAATTTGCGAAAGTAAAAAATTATTTTTTGAAAAATTTACTGTAGAAAAGGCAATCCCTGGCGTAATTAAAATTTGCGACAGTAAAAAATTATTTTTTGAAAAATTTACTATAGAAAAGGCAATCCCTGGCGTAATTAAAATTTTCTACAGTAAAAAATTAGTTTTTGAAAAGTTTACTATAGAAATGGCAATCCCTGGCGCAATTAAAATTTGCGACAGTAAAAAAATATTTTTTGAATAATTTACTATAGAAAAGGCAATCCCTGGCGTATTTAAAATTTGCGACAGCAAAAAATTATTTTTTGAATAATTTACTATAGAAAGGGCAATCCCTGGCGTATTTAAAATTTGCGACAGTAAAAAATTAATTTTTTGAAAAATTTACTATAGAAAAGGCAATTCCTGGCGTAATTAAAATTTGCGACAGTAGAAAATTATTTTTTTAAAAATTTACTATAGAAAAGGCAATCCGTAGCGTATTTAAAATTTGCGACAGTAAAAAATTATTTTTTGAATAATTTACTATAGAAAAGGCAATCCCTGGCGCAATTAACATTTTCGACAGTAAAAAAATAATTTTTGAAAAATTTACTATAGAAAAGGCAATCCCTGGCGTATTTATAATTTGCGACAGTAAAAAATTAATGTTTGAAAAATTTACTGTAGAAAAGGCAATCCCTGGCGCAATTAAACTTTGCGACAGTAAAAAATTAGTTTTTGAAAAATTTACTATAGAAAAGGCAATCCCTGGCGTAATTAAAATTTTCGACAGTAAAAAAATAGTTTTTGAAAAATTTACTATAGAAAAGGCAATCCCTGGCGCAATTAAAAGTTTCGATAGTAAAAAATTAATTTTTGAAAAATTTACTATAGAAAAGGCAATCCCTGGCGTAATTAAAATTTTCGACAGTAAAAAATTATTTTTTGAATAATTTTCTATAGAAAAGGCAATCCCTGGCGCAATTAAAATTTGTGACAGTAGAAAATTATTTTTTGAAAAATTTACTATAGAAAAGGCAATCCCTGTCGTATTTAAAATTTGCGACGGTAAAAAATTAATTTTTGAAAAATTTACTATAGAAAAGGCAATCCCTGGCGTAATTAAAATTTGCGACAGTAAAAAATTATTTTTTGAAAAATTTACTATAGAAAAGTCAAACCCTGGCGTATTTAAAATTTGCGACAGTAAAAAATTAATTTTTGAAAAATTTACTATAGAAAAGGCAATCCCTGGCGTATTTAAAATTTTCGACAGTAAAAAATTATTTTGTGAAAAATTTACTATAGAAAAGGCAATCCCTGGCGTATTTAAAATTTGCGACAGTAAAAAATTAGTTTTTGAAAAATTTACTATAGAAAAGGAGATCCCTGGCGTAATTAAAATTTTCGACAGTAAAAAATTAGTTTTTGAAATTTTATTATAGAAAAGGCAATCCCTGGCGTAATTAAAATTTTCGACAGTAAAAAATTAGGTTTTGAAAAATTTACTATAGAAAAGGCAATCCCTGGCGCAATTAAAATTTGCGACAGTAGAAAATTATTTTTTGAAAAATTTACTATAGAAAAGGCAATCCCTGGCGCAATTAAAATTTGCGACAGTAAAAAATTATTTTTTGAATAATTTACTATAGAAAAGGCAATCCCTGGCGTATTTAAAATTGGCGACAGTAAAAAATTAATTTTTGAAAAATTTACTATAGAAAAGGCAATCCCTAGCGTAATTAAAATTTGCGACAGTAAAAAATTAGTTTTTGAAAAATTTACTATAGAAAAGGCAATCCCTGGCGTAATTAAAATTTTCGACAGAAAAAATTAGTTTTTGAATAGAAAAGGCAATCCCTGGCGTAATTAAAATTTGCGACAGTAAAAAATTATTTTTTGAATAATTTACTATAGAAAAGGCAATCCCTGGCGCAATTAAAATATGCGACAGTAGAAAATTAATTTTTGAAAAATTTACTATAGAAAAGGCAATCCCTGGCGTATTTAAAATTTGCGACAGTAAAAAATTAATTTTTGAAAAATTTACTATAGAAAAGGCAATCCCTGGCGTATTTAAAATTTGCGACAGTAAAAAATTAGTTTTTGAAAAATTTACTATAGAAAAGGCAATCCCTGGCGTAATTAAAATTTGCGACAGTAAAAAATTATTTTTTGAAAAATTTACTATAGAAAAGGCAATCCCTGGCGTAATTAAATTTTGCGACAGTAAAAAATTAGTTTATGAAAAATTTACTGTAGAATAGGCAATCCCTGGCGCCATTAAAATTTTCGACAGTAAAAAATTATTTTTTGAATAATTTACTGTAGAAAAGGCAATCCCTGGCGTAATTAAAATTTGTGACAGTAAAAAATTAATTTTTGAAAAATTTACTATAGAAAAGGCAATCCCTGACGCAATTAAAATTTGCGACAGTAAAATATTATTTTTTGCAAAATTTACTACAGAAGAGGCAATCCCTGGCGTATTTAAAATCTGCGACAGTAAAAAATTAATTTTTGAAAAATTTACTATAGAAAAGGCAATCCCTGACGCAATTAAAATTTGCGACAGTAAAATATTATTTTTTGCAAAATTTACTACAGAAGAGGCAATCCCTGGCGTATTTAAAATTTGCGACAGTAAAAAATTATTTTTTGAATAATTTACTATAGAAAAGGCAATCCCTGGCGGATTTAAAATTTGCGACAGTATAAAATTAAATTTTGAAAAATTTACTATAGAAAAGGCAATCCCTGGCGTATTTAAAATTTGCGACAGTAGAAAATTATTTTTTGAAAAATTTACTGTAGAAAAGGCAATCCCTGGAGTATTTAAAATTTGCGACAGTAAAAAATTATTTTTTGAATAATTTACTATAGAAAAGTCAATCCCTGGCGTAATTAGAATTTTCGACAGTAAAAAATTAGTTTTTGAAAAGTTTACTATAGAAAAGGCAATCCCTGGCGCAATTAAAATTTGCGACAGTAAAAAATTATTTTTTGAATAATTTACTATAGAAAAGGCAATCCCTGGCGTATTTAAAATTTGCGACAGTAATAAATTATTTTTTGAATAATTTACTATAGAAAAGGCAATCCCTTATTTTTGAAAAATTTACTATAGAAAAGGCAATCCCTGGCGTAATTAAAATTTGCGACAGTAGAAAATTATTTTTTTAAAAATTTACTATAGAAAAGGCAATCCCTGGCGTATTTAAAATTTGCGACAGTAAAAAATTATTTTTTGAATAATTTACTATAGAAAAGGCAATCCCTGGCGCAATTAAAATTTTCGACAGTAAAAAATTAATTTTTGAAAAATTTACTATAGAAAAGTCAATCCCTGGCGTATTTATAATTTGCGACAGTAAAAAACTAATTTTTGAAAAATTTACTGTAGAAAAGGCAATCCCTGGCGCAATTAAAATTTGCGACAGTAAAAAATTAGTTTCTGATAAATTTACTATAGAAAAGGCAATCCCTGGCGTAATAAAAATTTTCGACAGTAAAAAATTAGTTTTTGAAAAATTTACTATAGAAAAGGCAATCCCTGGCGCAATTAAAATTTTCGATAGTAAAAAATTAATTTTTGAAAAATTTACTATAGAAAAGGCAATCCCTGGCGTATTTAAAATTTGCGACAGTAAAAAATTAATTTTTGAAAAATTTACTATAGAAAAGGCAATCCCTGGCGTAATTAAAATTTTCGACAGTAAAAAATTATTTTTTGAATAATTTACTATAGAAAAGGCAATTCCTGGCGCAATTAAAATTTGTGACAGTAGAAAATTATTTGTTGAAAAATTTACTATAGAAAAGGCAATCCCTGGCGTATTTAAAATTTGCGACAGAAAAAAATTAATTTTTGAAAAATTTACTATAGAAAAGGCAATCCCTGGCGCAATTAAAATTTGCGACAGTAAAAAATTAGTTTTTGAAAAATTTACTATACAAAAGGCAATCCCTGGAGTAATTAAAATTTTCGACAGTAAAAAATTAGTTTTTGAAAAATTTACTATATAAAAGGCAATCCCTGGCGCAATTAAAATTTGCGACAGTAAAAAATTATTTTTTGAATAATTTACTATAGAAAAGGCAATCCCTGGCGTTTTTAAAATTTGCGACAGTAAAAAATTATTTTTTTAATAATTTACTATAGAAAAGGCAATCCCTGGCGTATTTAAAATTTGCGACAGTAAAAAATTAATTTTTGAATAATTTACTATAGAAAAGGCAATCCCTGGCGTATTTAAAATTTGCGACAGTAAAAAATTAATTTTTGAAAAATTTACTTTAGAAAAGGCAATCCCTGGCGTAATTAAAATTTGCGACAGTAAAAAATTATTTTTTGAAAAATTTACTATAGAAAAGGCAATCCCTGGCGCAATTAAAATTTGCGACAGTAAAAAAATTAATTTTTGAAAAATTTACCATAGAAAAGGCAATCCCTGGCGTAATTAAAATTTGCGACAGTAAAAAATTATTTTTTGCCAAATTTACTATAGAAGAGGCAATCCCTGGCGTAATTAAAATTTGCGACAGTAAAAAATTATTTTTTGAAAAATTTACTATAGAAAAGGCAATCCCTGGCGCAATTAAAATTTGCGACAGTAAAAACCTATTTTTTGAAAAATTTACTGTAGAAAAGGCAATCCCTGGCGTAGTTAAAATTTGCGACAGTAAAAAATTATTTTTTGAAAAATTTACTATAGAAAAGGCAATCCCTGGCGTATTTAAAATTTGCGACAGTAAAAAAATTAATTTTTGAAAAATTTACCATAGAAAAGGCAATCCCTGGCGTAATTAAAATTTGCGTCAGTAAAAAATTATTTTTTGCAAAATTTACTATAGAAGAGGCAATCCCTGGCGTATTTAAAATTTGCGACAGTAAAAAATTATTTTTTGAGTAATTTACTATAGAAAAGGCAATACCTGGCGGATTTAAAATTTGCGACAGTAAAAAATTAGTTTTTGAAAAATTTACTATACAAAAGGCAGTCCCTGTAGTAATTAAAATTTTCGACAGTAAAAAATTAGTTTTTGAAAAATTTACTATAGAAAAGGCAATCCCTGGCGCAATTAAAATTTGCGACAGTAAAAAATTATTTTTTGAATAATTTACTATAGAAAAGGCAATCCCTGGCGTATTTAAAATTTGCGACAGTAAAAAATTATTTTTTTAATAATTTACTATAGAAAAGGCAATCCCTGGCGTATTTAAAATTTGCGACAGTAAAAAATTAATTTTTGAATAATTTACTATAGAAAAGGCAATCCCTGGCGTAATTAAAATTTGCGACAGTAAAAAATTAGTTTATGAAAAATTTACTGTAGAATAGGCAAACCCTGGCGCCATTAAAATTTTCGACAAAAATTATTTTTTGAATAATTTACTATAGAAAAGGCAATTCCTGGCGCAATTAAAATTTGTGACAGTAGAAAATTATTTTTTGAAAATTTTACTATAGAAAAGGCAATCCCTGGCGTATTTAAAATTTGCGACAGTAAAAAATTAATTTTTGAAAAATTTACTATAGAAAAGGCAATCCCTGGCGCAATTAAAATTTGCGACAGTAAAAAATTAGTTTTTGAAAAATTTACTATACAAAAGGCAATCCCTGGAGTAATTAAAATTTTCGACAGTAAAAAATTAGTTTTTGAAAAATTTACTATAGAAAAGGCAATCCCTGGCGCAATTAAAATTTGCGACAGTAAAAAATTATTTTTTGAATAATTTACTATAGAAAAGGCAATCCCTGGCGTATTTAAAATTTGCGACAGTAAAAAATTATTTTTTTAATAATTTACTATAGAAAAGGCAATCCCTGGCGTATTTAAAATTTGCGACAGTAAAAAATTAATTTTTGAATAATTTACTATAGAAAAGGCAATCCCTGGCGTATTTAAAATTTGCGAAAGTAAAAAATTATTTTAGAAAAGGCAATCCCTGGCGTAATTAAAATTTGCGACAGTAAAAAATTATTTTTTGAAAAATTTACTATAGAAAAGGCAATCCCTGGCGCAATTAAAATTTGCGACAGTAAAAACTTATTTTTTGAAAAATTTACTGTAGAAAAGGCAATCCCTGGCGTAATTAAAATTTGCGACAGTAAAAAATTATTTTTTGAAAAATTTACTATAGAAAAGGCAATCCCTGGCGTATTTAAAATTTGCGACAGTAAAAAAAATAATTTTTGAAAAATTTACCATAGAAAAGGCAATCCCTGGCGTAATTAAAATTTGCGACAGTAAAAAATTATTTTTGTGCAAAATTTACTATAGAAGAGGCAATCCCTGGCGTATTTAAAATTTGCGACAGTAAAAAATTATTTTTTGAGTAATTTACTATAGAAAAGGCAATACCTGGCGGATTTAAAATTTGCGACAGTATAAAATTAAATTTTGAAAAATTTACTATAGAAAAGGCAATTCCTGGCGTATTTAAAATTTGCGACAGTAGAAAATTATTATTTGAAAAATTTACTGTAGAAAAGGCAATCCCTGGCGTATTTAAAATTTGCGACAGTAAAAAATTATTTTTTGAATAATTTACTATAGAAAAGGCAATCTCTGGCGTAATTAAAATTTTCGACAGTAAAAAATTAGTTTTAGAAAAATTTACTATAGAAAAGGCAATCCCTGGCGCAATTAAAATTTGCTACAGTAAAAAATTATTTTTTGATTAATTTACTATAGAAAAGGCAATACTTGGCGTATTTAAAATTTGCGACAGTAAAAAATTATTTTTTGCATAATTTACTATAGAATAGGCAATCCCTGGCGTATTTAAAATTTGCGACAGTAAAAAATTAATTTTTGAAAAATTTGCTATAGAAAAGGCAATCCCTGGCGTAATTAAAATTTGCGACAGTAGAAAATTATTTTTTGAAAAATTTACTATAGAAAAGGCAATCCCTGGCGTATTTAAAATTTGCGACAGTAAAAAATTAATTTGTGAAAAATTTACTATAGAAAAGGCAATCCCTGGCGTAATTAAAATTTGCGACAGTATAAAATTATTTTTTGAAAAATTTACTATAGCAAAGGCAATCCCTGTCGCAATTAAAATTTGCGACAGTAAAAAATTATTTTTTGAAAAATTTGCTATAGAAAAGGCAATCCCTGGCGGAATTAAAATTTGCGACAGTATAAAATTATTTTTTGAAAAATTTACTATAGAAGAGGCAATCCCTGTCGCAATTAAAATTTGCGACAGTAAAAAATTATTTTTTGAATAATTTACTATAGAAAAGGCAATCCCTGCCGTAATTAAAATTTGCGACAGTTAAAATTATTTTTTGAAAAATTTACTGTAGAAAAGGCAATTCCTGGCGCAATTAAAATTTGCGACAGTAAAAAATTAGTTTTTGAAACATTTACTATAGAAAAGGCAATCCCTGGCGTAATTAAAATTTGCGACAGTATAAAATTAAATTTTGAAAAATTTACTATAGAAAAGGCAATCCCTGGCGTAATTAAAATTTGCGACAGTAAAAAAATATTTTTTTGCAAAATTTACTATAGAAAAGCAATCCCTGGCGTAATTAAAATTTGCGACAGTAAAAAATTATTTTTTGAAAAATTTACGGTAGAAAAGTCAATCCCTGGCGTATTTATAATTTGCGACAGTAAAAAATTAATTTTTGAAAAATTTACTGTAGAAAGGCGTAATTAAAATTTTCGACAGAAAAAATTAGTTTTTGAATAGAAAAGGCAATCCCTGGCGTAATTAAAATTTGCGACAGTAAAAAATTAGTTTTTGAAAAATTTACTATAGAAAAGGCAATCCCTGGCGCAATTAAAATTTGCTACAGTAAAAAATTATTTTTTGATTAATTTACTATAGAAAAGGCAATACTTGGCGTATTTAAAATTAGCGACAGTAAAAAATTATTTTTTGCATAATTTACTATAGAATAGGCAATCCCTGGCGTATTTAAAATTTGCGACAGTAAAAAATTAATTTTTGAAAAATTTGCTATAGAAAAGGCAATCCCTGGCGTAATTAAAATTTGCGACAGTAGAAAATTATTTTTTGAAAAATTTAGTATAGAAAAGGCAATCCCTGGCGTATTTAAAATTTGCGACAGTAAAAAATTAATTTGTGAAAAATTTACTATAGAAAAGGCAATCCCTGGCGTAATTACAATTTGCGACAGTATAAAATTATTTTTTGAAAAATTTACTATAGCAAAGGCAATCCCTGTCGCAATTAAAATTTGCGACAGTAAAAAATTATTTTTTGAAAAATTTGCTATAGAAAAGCAATCCCTGGCGTAATTAAAATTTGCGACAGTAAAAAATTATTTTTTGAAAAATTTACGGTAGAAAAGTCAATCCCTGGCGTATTTATAATTTGCGACAGTAAAAAATTAATTTTTGAAAAATTTACTGTAGAAAGGCGCATTTAATATTTGCGACAGTAAAAAATTATTTTTTGAATAATTTACTATAGAAAAGGCAATCCCTGGCGTATTTAAAATTTGCGACAGTAATAAATTATTTTTTGAATAATTTACTATAGAAAAGGCAATCCCTGGCGTATTTAAAATTTGCGACAGTTAAAATTTATTTTTGAAAAATTTACTATAGAAAAGGCAATCCCTGGCGTAATTAAAATTTGCGACAGTAGAAAATTATTTTTTTAAAAATTTACTATAGAAAAGGCAATCCCTGGCGTATTTAAAATTTGCGACAGTAAAAAATTATTTTTTGAATAATTTACTATAGAAAAGGCAATCCCTGGCGCAATTAAAATTTTCGACAGTAAAAAATTAATTTTTGAAAAATTTACTATAGAAAAGTCAATCCCTGGCGTATTTATAATTTGCGACAGTAAAAAATTAATTTTTGAAAAATTTACTGTAGAAAAGGCAATCCGTGGCGCAATTAAAATTTGCGACAGTAAAAAATTAGTTTCTGATAAATTTACTATAGAAAAGGCAATCCCTGGCGTAATAAAAATTTTCGACAGTAAAAAATTAGTTTTTGAAAAATTTACTATAGAAAAGGCAATCCCTGGCGCAATTAAAATTTTCGATAGTAAAAAATTAATTTTTGAAAAATTTACTATAGAAAAGGCAATCCCTGGCGTATTTAAAATTTGCGACAGTAAAAAATTAATTTTTGAAAAATTTACTATAGAAAAGGCAATCCCTGGCGTAATTAAAATTTTCGACAGTAAAAAATTATTTTTTGAATAATTTACTATAGAAAAGGCAATTCCTGGCGCAATTAAAATTTGTGACAGTAGAAAATTATTTTTTGAAAAATTTACTATAGAAAAGGCAATCCCTGGCGTATTTAAAATTTGCGACAGTAAAAAATTAATTTTTGAAAAATTTACTATAGAAAAGGCAATCCCTGGCGCAATTAAAATTTGCGACAGTAAAAAATTAGTTTTTGAAAAATTTACTATACAAAAGGGAATCCCTGGAGTAATTAAAATTTTCGACAGTAAAAAATTAGTTTTTGAAAAATTTACTATAGAAAAGGCAATCCCTGGCGCAATTAAAATTTGCGACAGTAAAAAATTATTTTTTGAATAATTTACTATAAACAAGGCAATCCCTGGCGTATTTAAAATTTGCGACAGTAAAAAATTATTTTTTGAATAATTTACTATAGAAAAGGCAATCCCTGGCGTATTTAAAATTTGCGACAGTAATAAATTATTTTTTGAATAATTTACTATAGAAAAGGCAATCCCTGGCGTATTTAAAATTTGCGACAGTTAAAATTTATTTTTGAAAAATTTACTATAGAAAAGGCAATCCCTGGCGTAATTAAAATTTGCGACAGTAGAAAATTATTTTTTTAAAAATTTACTATAGAAAAGGCAATCCCAGGCGTATTTAAAATTTGCGACAGTAAAAAATTATTTTTTGAATAATTTACTATAGAAAAGGCAATCCCTGGCGCAATTAAAATTTTCGACAGTAAAAAATTAATTTTTGAAAAATTTACTATAGAAAAGTCAATCCCTGGCGTATTTATAATTTGCGACAGTAAAAAATTAATTTTTGAAAAATTTACTGTAGAAAAGGCAATCCGTGGCGCAATTAAAATTTGCGACAGTAAAAAATTAGTTTCTGATAAATTTACTATAGAAAAGGCAATCCCTGGCGTAATAAAAATTTTCGACAGTAAAAAATTAGTTTTTGAAAAATTTACTATAGAAAAGGCAATCCCTGGCGCAATTAAAATTTTCGATAGTAAAAAATTAATTTTTGAAAAATTTACTATAGAAAAGGCAATCCCTGGCGTATTTAAAATTTGCGACAGTAAAAAATTAATTTTTGAAAAATTTACTATAGAAAAGGCAATCCCTGGCGTAATTAAAATTTTCGACAGTAAAAAATTATTTTTTGAATAATTTACTATAGAAAAGGCAATTCCTGGCGCAATTAAAATTTGTGACAGTAGAAAATTATTTTTTGAAAAATTTACTATAGAAAAGGCAATCCCTGGCGTATTTAAAATTTGCGACAGTAAAAAATTAATTTTTGAAAAATTTACTATAGAAATGGCAATCCCTGGCGCAATTAAAATTTGCGACAGTAAAAAATTAGTTTTTGAAAAATTTACTATACAAAAGGGAATCCCTGGAGTAATTAAAATTTTCGACAGTAAAAAATTAGTTTTTGAAAAATTTACTATAGAAAAGGCAATCCCTGGCGCAATTAAAATTTGCGACAGTAAAAAATTATTTTTTGAATAATTTACTATAAACAAGGCAATCCCTGGCGTATTTAAAATTTGCGACAGTAAAAAATTATTTTTTTAATAATTTACTATAGAAAAGGCAATCCCTGGCGTATGTAAAATTTGCGACAGTAAAAAATTAATTTTTGAATAATTTACTATAGAAAAGGCAATCCCTGGCGTATTTAAAATTTGCGACAGTAAAAAATTAATTTTTGAAAAATTTACTTTAGAAAAGGCAATCCTTGGCGTAATTAAAATTTGCGACAGTAAAAAATTATTTTTTGAAAAATTTACTATAGAAAAGGCAATCCCTGGCGCAATTAAAATTTGCGACAGTAAAAACTTATTTTTTGAAAAATTTACTGTAGAAAAGGCAATCCCTGGCGTAATTAAAATTTGCGACAGTAAAAAATTATTTTTTGAAAAATTTACTATAGAAAAGGCAATCCCTGGCGTATTTAAAATTTGCGACAGTAAAAAAATTAATTTTTGAAAAATTTACCATAGAAAAGGCAATCCCTGGCGTAATTAAAATTTGCGACAGTAAAAAATTATTTTTTGCAAAATTTACTATAGAAGAGGCAATCCCTGGCGTAATTAAAATTTGCGACAGTAAAAAATTATTTTTTGAAAAATTTACTATAGAAAAGGCAATCCCTGGCGCAATTAAAATTTGCGACAGTAAAAACTTATTTTTTGAAAAATTTACTGTAGAAAAGGCAATCCCTGGCGTAATTAAAATTTGCGACAGTAAAAAATTATTTTTTGAAAAATTTACTATAGAAAAGGCAATCCCTGGCGTATTTAAAATTTGCGACAGTAAAAAAATTAATTTTTGAAAAATTTACCATAGAAAAGGCAATCCCTGGCGTAATTAAAATTTGCGACAGTAAAAAATTATTTTTTGCAAAATTTACTATAGAAGAGGCAATCCCTGGCGTATTTAAAATTTGCGACAGTAAAAAATTATTTTTTGAGTAATTTACTATAGAAAAGGCAATACCTGGCGGATTTAAAATTTGCGACAGTAAAAAATTAGTTTTTGAAAAATTTACTATACAAAAGGCAATCCCTGGAGTAATTAAAATTTTCGACAGTAAAAAATTAGTTTTTGAAAAATTTACTATAGAAAAGGCAATCCCTGGCGTATTTAAAATTTGCGACAGTAGAAAATTATTTTTTGAAAAATTTACTGTAGAAAAGGCAATCCCTGGCGTATTTAAAATTTGCGACAGTAAAAAATTATTTTTTGAATAATTTACTATAGAAAAGCCAATCCCTGGCGTAATTAAAATTTTCGACAGTAAAAAATTAGTTTTTGAAAAGTTTACTATAGAAAAGGCAATCCCTGGCCCAATTAAAATTTGCGACAGTAAAAAATTATTTTTTGAATAATTTACTATAGAAAAGGCAATCCCTGGCTTATTTAAAATTTGCGACAGTAATAAATTATTTTTTGAATAATTTACTATAGAAAAGGGAATCCCTGGCGTATTTAAAATTTGCGACAGTTAAAATTTATTTTTGAAAAATTTACTATAGAAAAGGCAATCCCTGGCGTAATTAAAATTTGCGACAGTAGAAAATTATTTTTTTAAAAATTTACTATAGAAAAGGCAATCCCTGGCGTATTTAAAATTTGCGACAGTAAAAAATTATTTTTTGCATAATTTACTATAGAAAAGGCAATCCCTGGCGAAATTAAAATTTTCGACAGTAAAAAATTAATTTTTGAAAAATTTACTATAGAAAAGTCAATCCCTGGCGTATTTATAATTTGCGACAGTAAAAAATTAATTTTTGAAAAATTTACTGTAGAAAAGGCAATCCCTGGCGCAATTAAAATTTGCGACAGTAAAAAATTAGTTTCTGATAAATTTACTATAGAAAAGGCAATCCCTGGCGTAATAAAAATTTTCGACAGTAAAAAATTAGTTTTTGAAAAATTTACTATAGAAAAGGCAATCCCTGGCGCAATTAAAATTTTCGATAGTAAAAAATTAATTTTTGAAAAATTTACTATAGAAAAGGCAATCCCTGGCGTATTTAAAATTTGCGACAGTAAAAAATTAATTTTTGAAAAATTTACTATAGAAAAGGCAATCCCTGGCGTAATTAAAATTTTCGACGGTAAAAAATTATTTTTTGAATAATTTACTATAGAAAAGGCAATTCCTGGCGCAATTAAAATTTGTGACAGTAGAAAATTATTTTTTGAAAAATTTACTATAGAAAAGGCAATCCCTGGCGTATTTAAAATTTGCGACAGTAAAAAATTAATTTTTGAAAAATTTACTATAGAAAAGGCAATCCCTGGCGCAATTAAAATTTGCGACAGTAAAAAATTAGTTTTTGAAAAATTTACTATACAAAAGGCAATCCCTGGAGTAATTAAAATTTTCGACAGTAAAAAATTAGTTTTTGAAAAATTTACCATAGAAAAGGCAATCCCTGGCGCAATTAAAATTTGCGACAGTAAAAAATTATTTTTTGAATAATTTACTATAGAAAAGGCAATCCCTGGCGTATTTAAAATTTGCGACAGTAAAAAATAATTTTTTTAATAATTTACTATAGAAAAGGCAATCCCTGGCGTATTTAAAATTTGCGACAGTAAAAAATTAATTTTTGAATAATTTACTATAGAAAAGGCAATCCCTGGCGTATTTAAAATTTGCGACAGTAAAAAATTAATTTTTGAAAAATTTACTTTAGAAAAGGCAATCCCTGGCGTAATTAAAATTTGCGACAGTAAAAAATTATTTTTTGAAAAATTTACTATAGAAAAGGCAATCCCTGGCGCAATTAAAATTTGCGACAGTAAAAACTTATTTTTTGAAAAATTTACTGTAGAAAAGGCAATCCCTGGCGTAATTAAAATTTGCGACAGTAAAAAATTATTTTTTGAAAAATTTACTATAGAAAAGGCAATCCCTGGCGTATTTAAAATTTGCGACAGTAAAAAAATTAATTTTTGAAAAATTTACCATAGAAAAGGCAATCCCTGGCGTAATTAAAATTTGCGACAATAAAAAATTATTTTTGTGCAAAATTTACTATAGAAGAGGCAATCCCTGGCGTATTTAAAATTTGCGACAGTAAAAAATTATTTTTTGAGTAATTTACTATAGAAAAGGCAATACCTGGCGGATTTAAAATTTGCGACAGTATAAAATTAAATTTTGAAAAATTTACTATAGAAAAGGCAATTCCTGGCGTATTTAAAATTTGCGACAGTAGAAAATTATTTTTTGAAAAATTTACTGTAGAAAAGGCAATCCCTGGCGTATTTAAAATTTGCGACAGTAAAAAATTATTTTTTGAATAATTTACTATAGAAAAGGCAATCTCTGGCGTAATTAAAATTTTCGACAGTAAAAAATTAGTTTTTGAAAAATTTACTATAGAAAAGGCAATCCCTGGCGCAATTAAAATTTGCTACAGTAAAAAATTATTTTTTGATTAATTTACTATAGAAAAGGCAATACTTGGCGTATTTAAAATTTGCGACAGTAAAAAATTATTTTTTGCATAATTTACTATAGAATAGGCAATCCCTGGCGTATTTAAAATTTGCGACAGTAAAAAATTAATTTTTGAAAAATTTGCTATAGAAAAGGCAATCCCTGGCGCAATTAAAATTTGCGACAGTAGAAAATTATTTTTTGAAAAATTTACTATAGAAAAGGCAATCCCTGGCGTATTTAAAATTTGCGACAGTAAAAAATTAATTTGTGAAAAATTTACTATAGAAAAGGCAATCCCTGGCGTAATTAAAATTTGCGACAGTATAAAATTATTTTTTGAAAAATTTACTATAGAAAAGGCAATCCCTGTCGCAATTAAAATTTGCGACAGTAAAAACTTATTTTTTGAAAAATTTACTGTAGAAAAGGCAATCCCTGGCGTAATTAAAATTTGCGACAGTAAAAAATTATTTTTTGAAAAATTTACTATAGAAAAGGCAATCCCTGGCGTATTTAAAATTTGCGACAGTAAAAAAATTAATTTTTGAAAAATTTACCATAGAAAAGGCAATCCCTGGCGTAATTAAAATTTGCGACAGTAAAAAATTATTTTTTGCAAAATTTACTATAGAAGAGGCAATCCCTGGCGTAATTAAAATTTGCGACAGTAAAAAATTATTTTTTGAAAAATTTACTATAGAAAAGGCAATCCCTGGCGCAATTAAAATTTGCGACAGTAAAAACTTATTTTTTGAAAAATTTACTGTAGAAAAGGCAATCCCTGGCGTAATTAAAATTTGCGACAGTAAAAAATTATTTTTTGAAAAATTTACTATAGAAAAGGCAATCCCTGGCGTATTTAAAATTTGCGACAGTAAAAAAATTAATTTTTGAAAAATTTACCATAGAAAAGGCAATCCCTGGCGTAATTAAAATTTGCGACAGTAAAAAATTATTTTTTGCAAAATTTACTATAGAAGAGGCAATCCCTGGCGTATTTAAAATTTGCGACAGTAAAAAATTATTTTTTGAGTAATTTACTATAGAAAAGGCAATACCTGGCGGATTTAAAATTTGCGACAGTAAAAAATTAGTTTTTGAAAAATTTACTATACAAAAGGCAATCCCTGGAGTAATTAAAATTTTCGACAGTAAAAAATTAGTTTTTGAAAAATTTACTATAGAAAAGGCAATCCCTGGCGTATTTAAAATTTGCGACAGTAGAAAATTATTTTTTGAAAAATTTACTGTAGAAAAGGCAATCCCTGGCGTATTTAAAATTTGCGACAGTAAAAAATTATTTTTTGAATAATTTACTATAGAAAAGCCAATCCCTGGCGTAATTAAAATTTTCGACAGTAAAAAATTAGTTTTTGAAAAGTTTACTATAGAAAAGGCAATCCCTGGCCCAATTAAAATTTGCGACAGTAAAAAATTATTTTTTGAATAATTTACTATAGAAAAGGCAATCCCTGGCTTATTTAAAATTTGCGACAGTAATAAATTATTTTTTGAATAATTTACTATAGAAAAGGGAATCCCTGGCGTATTTAAAATTTGCGACAGTTAAAATTTATTTTTGAAAAATTTACTATAGAAAAGGCAATCCCTGGCGTAATTAAAATTTGCGACAGTAGAAAATTATTTCTTTAAAAATTTACTATAGAAAAGGCAATCCCTGGCGTATTTAAAATTTGCGACAGTAAAAAATTATTTTTTGCATAATTTACTATAGAAAAGGCAATCCCTGGCGAAATTAAAATTTTCGACAGTAAAAAATTAATTTTTGAAAAATTTACTATAGAAAAGTCAATCCCTGGCGTATTTATAATTTGCGACAGTAAAAAATAAATTTTTGAAAAATTTTCTGTAGAAAAGGCAATCCCTGGCGCAATTAAAATTTGCGACAGTAAAAAATTAGTTTCTGATAAATTTACTATAGAAAAGGCAATCCCTGGCGTAATAAAAATTTTCGACAGTAAAAAATTAGTTTTTGAAAAATTTACTATAGAAAAGGCAATCCCTGGCGCAATTAAAATTTTCGATAGTAAAAAATTAATTTTTGAAAAATTTACTATAGAAAAGGCAATCCCTGGCGTATTTAAAATTTGCGACAGTAAAAAATTAATTTTTGAAAAATTTACTATAGAAAAGGCAATCCCTGGCGTAATTAAAATTTTCGACAGTAAAAAATTATTTTTTGAATAATTTACTATAGAAAAGGCAATTCCTGGCGCAATTAAAATTTGTGACAGTAGAAAATTATTTTTTGAAAAATTTACTATAGAAAAGGCAATCCCTGGCGTATTTAAAATTTGCGACAGTAAAAAATTAATTTTTGAAAAATTTACTATAGAAAAGGCAATCCCTGGCGCAATTAAAATTTGCGACAGTAAAAAATTAGTTTTTGAAAAATTTACTATACAAAAGGCAATCCCTGGAGTAATTAAAATTTTCGACAGTAAAAAATTAGTTTTTGAAAAATTTACTATAGAAAAGGCAATCCCTGGCGCAATTAAAATTTGCGACAGTAAAAAATTATTTTTTGAATAATTTACTATAGAAAAGGCAATCCCTGGCGTATTTAAAATTTGCGACAGTAAAAAATAATTTTTTTAATAATTTACTATAGAAAAGGCAATCCCTGGCGTATTTAAAATTTGCGACAGTAAAAAATTAATTTTTGAATAAGTTACTATAGAAAAGGCAATCCCTGGCGTATTTAAAATTTGCGACAGTAAAAAATTAATTTTTGAAAAATTTACTTTAGAAAAGGCAATCCCTGGCGTAATTAAAATTTGCGACAGTAAAAAATTATTTTTTGAAAAATTTACTATAGAAAAGGCAATCCCTGGCGCAATTAAAATTTGCGACAGTAAAAACTTATTTTTTGAAAAATTTACTGTAGAAAAGGCAATCCCTGGCGTAATTAAAATTTGCGACAGTAAAAAATTATTTTTTGAAAAATTTACTATAGAAAAGGCAATCCCTGGCGTATTTAAAATTTGCGACAGTAAAAAAATTAATTTTTGAAAAATTTACCATAGAAAAGGCAATCCCTGGCGTAATTAAAATTTGCGACAGTAAAAAATTATTTTTGTGCAAAATTTACTATAGAAGAGGCAATCCCTGGCGTATTTAAAATTTGCGACAGTAAAAAATTATTTTTTGAGTAATTTACTATAGAAAAGGCAATACCTGGCGGATTTAAAATTTGCGACAGTATAAAATTAAATTTTGAAAAATTTACTATAGAAAAGGCAATTCCTGGCGTATTTAAAATTTGCGACAGTAGAAAATTATTTTTTGAAAAATTTACTGTAGAAAAGGCAATCCCTGGCGTATTTAAAATTTGCGACAGTAAAAAATTATTTTTTGAATAATTTACTATAGAAAAGGCAATCTCTGGCGTAATTAAAATTTTCGACAGTAAAAAATTAGTTTTTGAAAAATTTACTATAGAAAAGGCAATCCCTGGCGCAATTAAAATTTGCTACAGTAAAAAATTATTTTTTGATTAATTTACTATAGAAAAGGCAATACTTGGCGTATTTAAAATTTGCGACAGTAAAAAATTATTTTTTGCATAATTTACTATAGAATAGGCAATCCCTGGCGTATTTAAAATTTGCGACAGTAAAAAATTAATTTTTGAAAAATTTGCTATAGAAAAGGCAATCCCTGGCGTAATTAAAATTTGCGACAGTAGAAAATTATTTTTTGAAAAATTTACTATAGAAAAGGCAATCCCTGGCGTATTTAAAATTTGCGACAGTAAAAAATTAATTTGTGAAAAATTTACTATAGAAAAGGCAATCCCTGGCGTAATTAAAATTTGCGACAGTATAAAATTATTTTTTGAAAAATTTACTATAGAAAAGGCAATCCCTGTCGCAATTAAAATTTGCGACAGTAAAAAATTATTTTTTGAAAAATTTGCTATAGAAAAGGCAATCCCTGGCGGAATTAAAATTTGCGACAGTATAAAATTATTTTTTGAAAAATTTGCTATAGAAGATGCAATCCCTGTCGCAATTAAAATTTGCGACAGTAAAAAATTATTTTTTGAATAATTTACTATAGAAAAGGCAATCCCTGCCGTAATTAAAATTTGCGACAGTTAAAATTATTTTTTGAAAAATTTACTGTAGAAAAGGCAATCCCTGGCGCAATTAAAATTTGCGACAGTAAAAAATTTGTTTTTGAAAAATTTACTATAGAAAAGGCAATCCCTGGCGTAATTAAAATTTGCGACAGTATAAAATTAAATTTTGAAAACTTTACTATAGAAAAGGCAATCCCTGGCGTAATTAAAATTTGCGACAGTAAAAAATTATTTTTTTGCAAAATTTACTATAGAAAAGCAATCCCTGGCGTAATTAAAATTTGCGACAGCAAAAAATTATTTTTTGAAAAATTTACGGTAGAAAAGTCAATCCCTGGCGTATTTATAATTTGCGACAGTAAAAAATTAATTTTTGAAAAATTTACTGTAGAAAAGGCAATCCCTGGCGCAATTAAAATTTGCGACAGTAAAAAATTAGTTTTTGATAAATTTACTATAGAAAAGGCAATCCCTCGCGTAATTAAAATTTTCGACAGTAAAAAATTAGTTTTTGAAAAATTTACTATAGAAAAGGCAATCCCTGGCGCAATTAAAATTTCCGATAGTAAAAAATTAATTTTTGAAAAATTTACTATAGAAAAGGCAATCCCTGGCGTATTTAAAATTTGCGACAGTAAAAAATTAATTTTTGAAAAATTTACTATAGAAAAGGCAATCCCTGGCGTAATTAAAATTTTCGACAGTAAAAAATTATTTTTTGAATAATTTACTATAGAAAAGGCAATTCCTGGCGCAATTAAAATTTGTGACAAGGGAAAATTATTTTTTGAAAAATTTACTATAGAAAAGGCAATCCCTGGCTTATTTAAAATTTGCGACAGTAAAAAATTAATTTTTGAAAAATTTACTATAGAAAAGGCAATCCCTGGCGCAATTAAAATTTGCGACAGTAAAAAATTAGTTTTTGAAAAATTTACTATACAAAAGGCAATCCCTGGAGTAATTAAAATTTTCGACAGTAAAAAATTAGTTTTTGAAAAATTTACTATAGAAAAGGCAATCCCTGGCGCAATTAAAATTTGCGACAGTAAACAATTATTTTTTGAATAATTTACTATAGAAAAGGCAATCCCTGGCGTATTTCAAATTTGCGACAGTAAAAAATTATTTTTTTAATAATTTACTATAGAAAAGGCAATCCCTGGCGTATTTAAAATTTGCGACAGTGAAAAATTAATTTTTGAAAAATTTACTATAGAAAAGGCAATCCCTGGCGTAATTAAAATTTGCGACAGTAAAAAATTATTTTTTGAAAAATTTACTATAGAAAAGGCAATCCCTGGCGCAATTAAAATTTGCGACAGTAAAAAATTATTTTTTGAAAAATTTAATATAGAAAAGGCAATCCCTGGCGTATTTAAAATTTGCGACAGTAAAAAAATTAATTTTTGAAAAATTTACCATAGAAAAGGCAATCCCTGGCGTAATTAAAATTTGCGACAGTAAAAAATTATTTTTTGCAAAATTTACTATAGAAGAGGCAATCCCTGGCGTATTTAAAATTTGCGACAGTAAAAAATTATTTTTTGAATAATTTACTATAGAAGAGGCAATACCTGGCGGATTTAAAATTTGCGACAGTATAAAATTAAATTTTGAAAAATTTACTATAGAAAAGGCAATCCCTGGCGTATTTAAAATTTGCGACAGTAGAAAATTATTTTTTGAAAAAATTACTGTAGAAAAGGCAATCCCTGGCGTATTTAAAATTTGCGACAGTAAAAAATTATTTTTTGAATAATTTACTATAGAAAAGGCAATCCCTGGCGTAATTAAAATTTTCGACAGTAAAAAATTAGTTTTTGAAAAATTTACTATAGAAAAGGCAATCCCTGGCGCAATTAAAATTTGCTACAGTAAAAAATTATTTTTTGATTAATTTACTATAGAAAAGGCAATCCTTGGCGTATTTAAAATTTGCGACAGTAAAAAATTATTTTTTGCATAATTTACTATAGAATAGGCAATCCCTGGCGTATTTAAAATTTGCGACAGTAAAAAATTAATTTTTGAAAAATTTGCTATAGAAAAGGCAATCCCTGGCGTAATTAAAATTTGCGACATTAGAAAATTATTTTTTTGAAAAATTTGCTATAGAAAAGGCAATCCCTGGCGTATTTAAAATTTGCGACAGTAAAAAATTAATTTGTGAAAAATTTACTATAGAAAAGGCAATCCCTGGCGTAATTAAAATTTGCGACAGTATAAAATTATTTTTTGAAAAATTTACTATAGAAAAGGCAATCCCTGGCGCAATTAAAATTTGCGACAGTAAAAAATTATTTTTTGAAAAATTTACTATAGAAAAGGCAATCCCTGGCGCAATTAAAATTTGCGACAGTATAAAATTATTTTTTGAAAAATTTACTATAGAAGAGGCAATCCCTGTCGCAATTAAAACTTGCGACAGTAAAAAATTATTTTTTGAATAATTTACTATAGAAAAGGCAATCCCTGGCGTAATTAAAATTTGCGACAGTTAAAATTATTTTTTGAAAAATTTACTGTAGAAAAGGCAATCCCTGGCGCAATTAAAATTTGCGACAGTAAAAAATTAGTTTTTGAAAAATTTACTATAGAAAAGGCAATCCCTGGCGTAATTAAAATTTGCGACAGTATAAAATTAAATTTTGAAAAATTTACTATAGAAAAGGCAATCCCTGGCGTTATTAAAATTTTCGACAGTAAAAAATTATTTTTTTGCAAAATTTACTATAGAAAAGCAATCCCTGGCGTAATTAAAATTTGCGACAGTAAAAAATTATTTTTTGAAAAATTTACGGTAGAAAAGGCAATCCCTGGCGCAATTAAAATTTGCGACAGTAGAAAATTATTTTTTGAAAAATTTACTATAGAAAAGGCAATCATTGGCGTATTTAAAATTTGCGACAGTAAAAAATTATTTTTTGAATAATTTACTATAGAAAAGGCAATCCCTGGCGTAATTAAAAATTTGCGACAGTAAAAAATTATTTTTTGAATAATTTACTATAGAAAAGGCAATCCCTGGCGTATTTAAAATTTGCGACAGTAGAAAATTATTTTTTGAAAAATTTACTATAGAAAAGGCAATCCCTGGCGTAATTAAAAATTTGCGACAGTAAAAAATTATTTTTTGAAAAATTTACTATAGAAAAGGCAATCCCTGGCGTATTTAAAATTTGCGACAGTAAAAAATTAATTTGTGAAAAATTTACTATAGAAATGGCAATCCCTGGCGTAATTAAAATTTGCGACAGTATAAAATTATTTTTTGAAAAATTTACTATAGAAAAGGCAATCCCTGGCGGAATTAAAATTTGCGACAGTATAAAATTATTTTTTGAAAAATTTACTATAGAAGATGCAATCCCTGTCGCAATTAAAATTTGCGACAGTAAAAAATTATTTTTTGAAAAATTTACTATAGAAAAGGCAATCCCTGGCTTAATTAAAATTTGCGACAGTATAAAATTAAATTTTGAAAAATTTACTATAGAAAAGGCAATCCCTGGCGTAATTAAAATTTGCGACAGTAAAAAATTATTTTTTTGCAAAACTTACTATAGAAAAGCAATCCCTGGCGTAATTAAAATTTGTGACAGTAATAAATTATTTTTTGAAAAATTTACTATAGAAAAGGCAATCCCTGGCGTATTTAAAATTTGCGACAGTAAAAAAATTAATTTTTGAAAAATTTACCATAGAAAAGGCAATCCCTGCCGTAATTAAAATTTGCGACAGTTAAAATTATTTTTTGCAAAATTTACTGTAGAAAAGGCAATCCCTGGCGCAATTAATATTTGCGACAGTAAAAAATTAGTTTTTGAAAAATTTACTATAGAAAAGGCAATCCCTGGCGTAATTAAAATTTGCGACAGTATAAAATTAAATTTTGAAAAATTTACTATAGAAAAGGCAATCCCTGGCGTAATTAAAATTTGCGACAGTAAAAAATTATTTTTTTGCAAAACTTACTATAGAAAAGCAATCCCTGGCGTAATTAAAATTTGTGACAGTAATAAATTATTTTTTGAAAAATTTGCTATAGAAAAGGCAATCCCTGGCGGAATTAAAATTTGCGACAGTATAAAATTATTTTTTGAAAAATTTACTATAGAAGATGCAATCCCTGTCGCAATTAAAATTTGCGACAGTAAAAAATTATTTTTTGAAAAATTTACTATAGAAAAGGCAATCCCTGGCGTAATTAAAATTTGCGACAGTAAAAAATTATTTTTTTGCAAAACTTACTATAGAAAAGCAATCCCTGGCGTAATTAAAATTTGTGACAGTAATAAATTATTTTTTGAAAAATTTACTATAGAAAAGGCAATCCCTGGCGTATTTAAAATTTGCGACAGTAAAAAAATTAATTTTTGAAAAATTTACCATAGAAAAGGCAATCCCTGCCGTAATTAAAATTTGCGACAGTTAAAATTATTTTTTGAAAAATTTACTGTAGAAAAGGCAATCCCTGGCGCAATTAAAATTTGCGACAGTAAAAAATTAGTTTTTGAAAAATTTACTATAGAAAAGGCAATCCCTGGCGTAATTAAAATTTGCGACAGTATAAAATTAAATTTTGAAAAATTTACTATAGAAAAGGCAATCCCTGGCGTAATTAATATTTGCGACAGTAAAAAATTATTTTTTTGCAAAACTTACTATAGAAAAGCAATCCCTGGCGTAATTAAAATTTGTGACAGTAATAAATTATTTTTTGAAAAATTTACTATAGAAAAGGCAATCCCTGGCGTATTTAAAATTTGCGACAGTAAAAAAATTAATTTTTGAAAAATTTACCATAGAAAAGGCAATCCCTGGCGTAATTAAAATTTGCGACAGTAAAAAATTATTTTTTGCAAAATTTACTATAGAAGAGGCAATCCCTGGCGTATTTAAAATTTGCGACAGTAAAAAATTATTTTTTGAATAATTTACTATAGAAAAGGCAATACCTGGCGGATTTAAAATTTGCGACAGTATAAAATTAAATTTTGAAAAATTTACTATAGAAAAGGCAATCCCTGGCGTATTTAAAATTTGCGACAGTAGAAAATTATTTTTTGAAAAATTTACTGTAGAAAAGGCAATCCCTGGCGTATTTAAAATTTGCGACAGTAAAAAATTATTTTTTGAATAATTTACTATAGAAAAGGCAATCCCTGGCGTAATTAAAATTTTCGACAGTAAAAAATTAGTTTTTGAAAAATTTACTATAGAAAAGGCAATCCCTGGCGCAATTAAAATTTGCTACAGTAAAAAATTATTTTTTGATTAATTTACTATAGAAAAGGCAATCCTTGGCGTATTTAAAATTTGCGACAGTAAAAAATTATTTTTTGCATAATTTACTATAGAATAGGCAATCCCTGGCGTATTTAAAATTTGCGACAGTAAAAAATTAATTTTTGAAAAATTTGCTATAGAAAAGGCAATCCCTGGCGTAATTAAAATTTGCGACATTAGAAAATTATTTTTTGAAAAATTTGCTATAGAAAAGGCAATCCCTGGCGTATTTAAAATTTGCGACAGTAAAAAATTAATTTGTGAAAAATTTACTATAGAAAAGGCAATCCCTGGCGTAATTAAAATTTGCGACAGTATAAAATTATTTTTTGAAAAATTTACTATAGAAAAGGCAATCCCTGGCGCAATTAAAATTTGCGACAGTAAAAAATTATTTTTTGAAAAATTTACTATAGAAAAGGCAATCCCTGGCGCAATTAAAATTTGCGACAGTATAAAATTATTTTTTGAAAAATTTACTATAGAAGAGGCAATCCCTGTCGCAATTAAAATTTGCGACAGTAAAAAATTATTTTTTGAATAATTTACTATAGAAAAGGCAATCCCTGGCGTAATTAAAATTTGCGACAGTTAAAATTATTTTTTGAAAAATTTACTGTAGAAAAGGCAATCCCTGGCGCAATTAAAATTTGCGACAGTAAAAAATTAGTTTTTGAAAAATTTACTATAGAAAAGGCAATCCCTGGCGTAATTAAAATTTGCGACAGTATAAAATTAAATTTTGAAAAATTTACTATAGAAAAGGCAATCCCTGGCGTTATTAAAATTTGCGACAGTAAAAAATTATTTTTTTGCAAAATTTACTATAGAAAAGCAATCCCTGGCGTAATTAAAATTTGCGACAGTAAAAAATTATTTTTTGAAAAATTTACGGTAGAAAAGGCAATCCCTGGCGCAATTAAAATTTGCGACAGTAGAAAATTATTTTTTGAAAAATTTACTATAGAAAAGGCAATCATTGGCGTATTTAAAATTTGCGACAGTAAAAAATTATTTTTTGAATAATTTACTATAGAAAAGGCAATCCCTGGCGTAATTAAAAATTTGCGACAGTAAAAAATTATTTTTTGAATAATTTACTATAGAAAAGGCAATCCCTGGCGTATTTAAAATTTGCGACAGTAGAAAATTATTTTTTGAAAAATTTACTATAGAAAAGGCCATCCCTGGCGTATTTAAAATTTGCGACAGCAAAAAATTATTTTTTGAATAATTTACTATAGAAGAGGCAATCCCTGGCGTATTTAAAATTTGCGACAGTAAAAAATTATTTTTTGAATAATTTACTATAGAAAAGGCAATCCCTGGCGGATTTAAAATTAGCGACAGTATAAAATTAAATTTTGAAAAATTTACTATAGAAAAGGCAATCCCTGGCGTATTTAAAATTTGCGACAGTAGAAAATTATTTTTTGCAAAATTTACTGTAGAAAAGGCAATCCCTGGCGTATTTAAAATTTGCGACAGTAAAAAATTATTTTTTGAATAATTTACTATAGAAAAGCCAATCCCTGGCGTAATTAAAATTTTCGACAGTAAAAAATTAGTTTTTGAAAAGTTTACTATAGAAAAGGCAATCCCTGGCGCAATTAAAATTTGCGACAGTAAAAAATTATTTTTTGAATAATTTACTATAGAAAAGGCAATCCCTGGCGTATTTAAAATTTGCGACAGTAATAAATTATTTTTTGAATAATTTACTATAGAAAAGGCAATCCCTGGCGTATTTAAAATTTGCGACAGTTAAAATTTATTTTTGAAAAATTTACTATAGAAAAGGCAATCCCTGGCGTAATTAAAATTTGCGACAGTAGAAAATTATTTTTTTAAAAATTTACTATAGAAAAGGCAATCCCTGGCGTATTTAAAATTTGCGACAGTAAAAAATTATTTTTTGAATAATTTACTATAGAAAAGGCAATCCCTGGCGCAATTAAAATTTTCGACAGTAAAATATTAATTTTTGAAAAATTTACTATAGAAAAGTCAATCCCTGGCGTATTTATAATTTGTGACAGTAAAAAATTAATTTTTGAAAAATTTACTGTAGAAAAGGCAATCCCTGGCGCAATTAAAATTTGCGACAGTAAGAAATTAGTTTCTGATAAATTTACTATAGAAAAGGCAATCCCTGGCGTAATAAAAATTTTCGACAGTAAAAAATTAGTTTTTGAAAAATTTACTATAGAAAAGGCAATCCCTGGCGCAATTAAAATTTTCGATAGTAAAAAATTAATTTTTGAAAAATTTACTATAGAAAAGGCAATCCCTGGCGTATTTAAAATTTGCGACAGTAAAAAATTAATTTTTGAAAAATTTACTATAGAAAAGGCAATTCCTGGCGTAATTAAAATTTTCGACAGTAAAAAATTATTTTTTGAATAATTTACTATAGAAAAGGCAATTCCTGGCGCAATTAAAATTTGTGACAGTAGAAAATTATTTTTTGAAAAATTTACTATAGAAAAGGCAATCCCTGGCGTATTTAAAATTTGCGACAGTAAAAAATTAATTTTTGAAAAAATTACTATAGAAAAGGCAATCCCTGGCGTATTTAAAATTTGCGACAGTAAAAAATTATTTTTTTAATAATTTACTATAGAAAAGGCAATCCCTGGCGTATTTAAAATTTGCGACAGTAAAAAATTAATTTTTGAATAATTTACTATAGAAAAGGCAATCCCTGGCGTATTTAAAATTTGCGACAGTAAAAAATTAATTTTTGAAAAATTTACTTTAGAAAAGGCAATCCCTGGCGTAATTAAAATTTGCGACAGTAAAAAATTATTTTTTGAAAAATTTACTATAGAAAAGGCAATCCCTGGCGCAATTAAAATTTGCGACAGTAAAAACTTATTTTTTGAAAAATTTACTGTAGAAAAGGCAATCCCTGGCGTAATTAAAATTTGCGACAGTAAAAAATTATTTTTTGAAAAATTTACTATAGAAAAGGCAATCCCTGGCGTATTTAAAATTTGCGACAGTAAAAAAATTAATTTTTGAAAAATTTACCATAGAAAAGGCAATCCCTGGCGTAATTAAAATTTGCGACAGTAAAAAATTATTTTTTGCAAAATTTACTATAGAAGAGGCAATCCCTGGCGTAATTAAAATTTGCGACAGTAAAAAATTATTTTTTGAAAAATTTACTATAGAAAAGGCAATCGCTGGCGCAATTAAAATTTGCGACAGTAAAAACTTATTTTTTGAAAAATTTACTGTAGAAAAGGCAATCCCTGGCGTAATTAAAATTTGCGACAGTAAAAAATTATTTTTTGAAAAATTTACTATAGAAAAGGCAATCCCTGGCGTATTTAAAATTTGCGACAGTAAAAAAATTAATTTTTGAAAAATTTACCATAGAAAAGGCAATCCCTGGCGTAATTAAAATTTGCGACAGTAAAAAATTATTTTTTGCAAAATTTACTATAGAAGAGGCAATCCCTGGCGTATTTAAAATTTGCGACAGTACAAAATTATTTTTTGAGTAATTTACTATAGAAAAGGCAATCCCTGGCGTATTTAAAATTTGCGACAGTAAAAAATTATTTTTTGAATAATTTACTATAGAAAAGGCAATCCCTGGCGCAATTAAAATTTGCGACAGTAAAAACTTATTTTTTGAAAAATTTACTGTAGAAAAGGCAATCCCTGGCGTAATTAAAATTTGCGACAGTAAAAAATTATTTTTTGAAAAATTTACTATAGAAAAGGCAATCCCTGGCGTATTTAAAATTTGCGACAGTAAAAAAATTAATTTTTGAAAAATTTACCATAGAAAAGGCAATCCCTGGCGTAATTAAAATTTGCGACAGTAAAAAATTATTTTTTGCAAAATTTACTATAGAAGAGGCAATCCCTGGCGTAATTAAAATTTGCGACAGTAAAAAATTATTTTTTGAAAAATTTACTATAGAAAAGGCAATCGCTGGCGCAATTAAAATTTGCGACAGTAAAAACTTATTTTTTGAAAAATTTACTGTAGAAAAGGCAATCCCTGGCGTAATTAAAATTTGCGGCAGTAAAAAAATTATTTTTTGAAAAATTTACTATAGAAAAGGCAATCCCTGGCGTATTTAAAATTTGCGACAGTAAAAAAATTAATTTTTGAAAAATTTACCATAGAAAAGGCAATCCCTGGCGTAATTAAAATTTGCGACAGTAAAAAATTATTTTTTGCAAAATTTACTATAGAAGAGGCAATCCCTGGCGTATTTAAAATTTGCGACAGTACAAAATTATTTTTTGAGTAATTTACTATAGAAAAGGCAATCCCTGGCGTATTTAAAATTTGCGACAGTAAAAAATTATTTTTTGAATAATTTACTATAGAAAAGGCAATCCCTGGCGCAATTAAAATTTTCGACAGTAAAAAATTAATTTTTGAAAAATTTACTATAGAAAAGTCAATCCCTGGCGTATTTATAATTTGCGACAGTAAAAAATTAATTTTTGAAAAATTTACTGTAGAAAAGGCAATCCCTGGCGCAATTAAAATTTGCGACAGTAAAAACTTATTTTTTGAAAAATTTACTGTAGAAAAGGCAATCCCTGGCGTAATTAAAATTTGCGACAGTAAAAAATTATTTTTTGAAAAATTTTCTATAGAAAAGGCAATCCCTGGCGTATTTAAAATTTGCGACAGTAAAAAAATTAATTTTTGAAAAATTTACCATAGAAAAGGCAATCCCTGGCGTAATTAAAATTTGCCACAGTAAAAAATTATTTTTTGCAAAATTTACTATAGAAGAAGCAATCCCTGGCGTATTTAAAATTTGCGACAGTAAAAAATTATTTTTTGAGTAATTTACTATAGAAAAGGCAATCCCTGGCGTATTTAAAATTTGCGACAGTAAAAAATTATTTTTTGAATAATTTACTATAGAAAAGGCAATCCCTGGCGCAATTAAAATTTTCGACAGTAAAAAATTAATTTTTGAAAAATTTACTATAGAAAAGTCAATCCCTGGCGTATTTATAATTTGCGACAGTAAAAAATTAATTTTTGAAAAATTTACTGTAGAAAAGGCAATCCCTGGCGCAATTAAAATTTGCGACAGTAAAAAATTAGTTTCTGATAAATTTACTATAGAAAAGGCAATCCCTGGCGTAATAAAAATTTTCGACAGTAAAAAATTAGTTTTTGAAAAATTTACTATAGAAAAGGCAATCCCTGGCGCAATTAAAATTTTCGATAGTAAAAAATTAATTTTTGAAAAATTTACTATAGAAAAGGCAATCCCTGGCGTATTTAAAATTTGCGACAGTAAAAAATTATTTTTTGAATAATTTACTATAGAAAAGGCAATCCCTGGCGTATTTAAAATTTGCGACAGTTAAAATTTATTTTTGAAAAATTTACTATAGAAAAGGCAATCCCTGGCGTAATTAAAATTTGCGACAGTAGAAAATTATTTTTTTAAAAATTTACTATAGAAAAGGCAATCCCTGGCGTATTTAAAATTTGCGACAGTAAAAAATTATTTTTTGAATAATTTACTATAGAAAAGGCAATCCCTGGCGCAATTAAAATTTTCGACAGTAAAAAATTAATTTTTGAAAAATTTACTATAGAAAAGTCAATCCCTGGCGTATTTATAATTTGCGACAGTAAAAAATTAATTTTTGAAAAATTTACTGTAGAAAAGGCAATCCCTGGCGCAATTAAAATTTGCGACAGTAAGAAATTAGTTTCTGATAAATTTACTATAGAAAAGGCAATCCCTGGCGTAATAAAAATTTTCGACAGTAAAAAATTAGTTTTTGAAAAATTTACTATAGAAAAGGCAATCCCTGGCGTATTTAAAATTTGCGACAGTAGAAAATTATTTTTTGAAAAATTTACTGTAGAAAAGGCAATCCCTGGCGTATTTAAAATTTGCGACAGTAAAAAATTATTTTTTGAATAATTTACTATAGAAAAGCCAATCCTGGCGTAATTAAAATTTTCGACAGTAAAAAATTAGTTTTTGAAAAGTTTACTATAGAAAAGGCAATCCCTGGCGCAATTAAAATTTGCGACAGTAAAAAATTATTTTTTGAATAATTTACTATAGAAAAGGCAATCCCTGGCGTATTTAAAATTTGCGACAGTAATAAATTATTTTTTGAATAATTTACTATAGAAAAGGCAATCCCTGGCGTAATTAAAATTTGCGACAGTAGAAAATTGTTTTTTTTAAAATTTACTATAGAAAAGGCAATCCCTGGCGTATTTAAAATTTGCGACAGTAAAAAATTATTTTTTGAATAATTTACTATAGAAAAGGCAATCCCTGGCGCAATTAAAATTTTCGACAGTAAAAAATTAATTTTTGAAAAATTTACTATAGAAAAGTCAATCCCTGGCGTATTTATAATTTGCGACAGTAAAAAATTAATTTTTGAAAAATTTACTGTAGAAAAGGCAATCCCTGGCGCAATTAAAATTTGCGACAGTAAGAAATTAGTTTCTGATAAATTTACTATAGAAAAGGCAATCCCTGGCGTAATAAAAATTTTCGACAGTAAAAAATTAGTTTTTGAAAAATTTACTATAGAAAAGGCAATCCCTGGCGCAATTAAAATTTTCGATAGTAAAAAATTAATTTTTGAAAAATTTACTATAGAAAAGGCAATCCCTGGCGTATTTAAAATTTGCGACAGTAAAAAATTAATTTTTGAAAAATTTACTATAGAAAAGGCAATCCCTGGCGTAATTAAAATTTTCGACAGTAAAAAATTATTTTTTGAATAATTTACTATAGAAAAGGCAATTCCTGGCGCAATTAAAATTTGTGACAGTAGAAAATTATTTTTTGAAAAATTTACTATAGAAAAGGCAATCCCTGGCGTATTTAAAATTTGCGACAGTAAAAAATTAATTTTTGAAAAATTTACTATAGAAAAGGCAATCCCTGGCGTATTTAAAATTTGCGACAGTAAAAAATTATTTTTTTAATAATTTACTGTAGAAAAGGCAATCCCTGGCGCAATTAAAATTTGCGACAGTAAGAAATTAGTTTCTGATAAATTTACTATAGAAAAGGCAATCCCTGGCGTAATAAAAATTTTCGACAGTAAAAAATTAGTTTTTGAAAAATTTACTATAGAAAAGGCAATCCCTGGCGCAATTAAAATTTTCGATAGTAAAAAATTAATTTTTGAAAAATTTACTATAGAAAAGGCAATCCCTGGCGTATTTAAAATTTGCGACAGTAAAAAATTAATTTTTGAAAAATTTACTATAGAAAAGGCAATCCCTGGCGTAATTAAAATTTTCGACAGTAAAAAATTATTTTTTGAATAATTTACTATAGAAAAGGCAATTCCTGGCGCAATTAAAATTTGTGACAGTAGAAAATTATTTTTTGAAAAATTTACTATAGAAAAGGCAATCCCTGGCGTATTTAAAATTTGCGACAGTAAAAAATTAATTTTTGAAAATTTACTATAGAAAAGGCAATCCCTGGCGTATTTAAAATTTGCGACAGTAAAAAATTATTTTTTTAATAATTTACTATAGAAAAGGCAATCCCTGGCGTATTTAAAATTTGCGACAGTAAAAAATTAATTTTTGAATAATTTACTATAGAAAAGGCAATCCCTGGCGTATTTAAATTTTGCGACAGTAAAAAATTAATTTTTGAAAAATTTACTTTAGAAAAGGCAATCCCTGGCGTAATTAAAATTTGCGACAGTAAAAAATTATTTTTTGAAAAATTTACTATAGAAAAGGCAATCCCTGGCGCAATTAAAATTTGCGACAGTAAAAACTTATTTTTTGAATAATTTACTATAGAAAAGGCAATCCCTGGCGTATTTAAAATTTGCGACAGTAGAAAATTATTTTTTGAAAAATTTACTATAGAAAAGGCCATCCCTGGCGTATTTAAAATTTGCGACAGCAAAAAATTATTTTTTGAATAATTTACTATAGATGAGGCAATCCCTGGCGTATTTAAAATTTGCGACAGTAAAAAATTATTTTTTGAATAATTTACTATAGAAAAGGCAATCCCTGGCGGATTTAAAATTTGCGACAGTATAAAATTAAATTTTGAAAAATTTACTATAGAAAAGGCAATCCCTGGCGTATTTAAAATTTGCGACAGTAAAAAATTAATTTTTGAAAAATTTACTATAGAAAAGGCAATCCCTGGCGTATTTAAAATTTGCGACAGTAAAAAATTATTTTTTTAATAATTTACTGTAGAAAAGGCAATCCCTGGCGCAATTAAAATTTGCGACAGTAAGAAATTAGTTTCTGATAAATTTACTATAGAAAAGGCAATCCCTGGCGTAATAAAAATTTTCGACAGTAAAAAATTAGTTTTTGAAAAATTTACTATAGAAAAGGCAATCCCTGGCGCAATTAAAATTTTCGATAGTAAAAAATTAATTTTTGAAAAATTTACTATAGAAAAGGCAATCCCTGGCGTATTTAAAATTTGCGACAGTAAAAAATTAATTTTTGAAAAATTTACTATAGAAAAGGCAATCCCTGGCGTAATTAAAATTTTCGACAGTAAAAAATTATTTTTTGAATAATTTACTATAGAAAAGGCAATTCCTGGCGCAATTAAAATTTGTGACAGTAGAAAATTATTTTTTGAAAAATTTACTATAGAAAAGGCAATCCCTGGCGTATTTAAAATTTGCGACAGTAAAAAATTAATTTTTGAAAATTTACTATAGAAAAGGCAATCCCTGGCGTATTTAAAATTTGCGACAGTAAAAAATTATTTTTTTAATAATTTACTATAGAAAAGGCAATCCCTGGCGTATTTAAAATTTGCGACAGTAAAAAATTAATTTTTGAATAATTTACTATAGAAAAGGCAATCCCTGGCGTATTTAAATTTTGCGACAGTAAAAAATTAATTTTTGAAAAATTTACTTTAGAAAAGGCAATCTCTGGCGTAATTAAAATTTGCGACAGTAAAAAATTATTTTTTGAAAAATTTACTATAGAAAAGGCAATCCCTGGCGCAATTAAAATTTGCGACAGTAAAAACTTATTTTTTGAATAATTTACTATAGAAAAGGCAATCCCTGGCGTATTTAAAATTTGCGACAGTAGAAAATTATTTTTTGAAAAATTTACTATAGAAAAGGCCATCCCTGGCGTATTTAAAATTTGCGACAGCAAAAAATTATTTTTTGAATAATTTACTATAGATGAGGCAATCCCTGGCGTATTTAAAATTTGCGACAGTAAAAAATTATTTTTTGAATAATTTACTATAGAAAAGGCAATCCCTGGCGGATTTAAAATTTGCGACAGTATAAAATTAAATTTTGAAAAATTTACTATAGAAAAGGCAATCCCTGGCGTATTTAAAATGTGCGACAGTAGAAAATTATTTTTTGAAAAATTTACTGTAGAAAAGGCAATCCCTGGCGTATTTAAAATTTGCGACAGTAAAAAATTATTTTTTGAATAATTTACTATAGAAAAGCCAATCCCTGGCGTAATTAAAATTTTCGACAGTAAAAAATTAGTTTTTGAAAAGTTTACTATAGAAAAGGCAATCCCTGGCGCAATTAAAATTTGCGACAGTAAAAAATTATTTTTTGAATAATTTACTATAGAAAAGGCAATCCCTGGCGTATTTAAAATTTGCGACAGTAATAAATTATTTTTTGAATAATTTACTATAGGAAAGGCAATCCCTGGCGTATTTAAAATTTGCGACAGTTAAAATTATTTTTTGAAAAATTTACTATAGAAAAGGCAATCCCTGGCGTAATTAAAATTTGCGACAGTAGAAAATTATTTTTTTAAAAATTTACTATAGAAAAGGCAATCCCTGGCGTATTTAAAATTTGCGACAGTAAAAAATTATTTTTTGAATAATTTACTATAGAAAAGGCAATCCCTGGCGCAATTAAAATTTTCGATAGTAAAAAATTAATTTTTGAAAAATTTACTATAGAAAAGGCAATCCCTGGCGTATTTAAAATTTGCGACAGTAAAAAATTAATTTTTGAAAAATTTACTATAGAAAAGGCAATCCCTGGCGTAATTAAAATTTTCGACAGTAAAAAATTATTTTTTGAATAATTTACTATAGAAAAGGCAATTCCTGGCGCAATTAAAATTTGTGACAGTAGAAAATTATTTTTTGAAAAATTTACTATAGAAAAGGCAATCCCTGGCGTATTTAAAATTTGCGACAGTAAAAAATTAAATTTTGAAAAATTTACTATAGAAAAGGCAATCCCTGGCGTATTTAAAATTTGCGACAGTAAAAAATTATTTTTTTAATAATTTACTATAGAAAAGGCAATCCCTGGCGTATTTAAAATTTGCGACAGTAAAAAATTAATTTTTGAATAATTTACTATAGAAAAGGCAATCCCTGGCGTATTTAAAATTTGCGACAGTAAAAAATTAATTTTTGAAAAATTTACTTTAGAAAAGGCAATCCCTGGCGTAATTAAAATTTGCGACAGTAAAAAATTATTTTTTGAAAAATTTACTATAGAAAGGCAATCCCTGGCGCAATTAAAATTTGCGACAGTAAAAACTTATTTTTTGAAAAATTTACTGTAGAAAAGGCAATCCCTGGCTTAATTAAAATTTGCGACAGTAAAAAATTATTTTTTGAAAAATTTACTATAGAAAAGGCAATCCCTGGCGTATTTAAAATTTGCGACAGTAAAAAAATTAATTTTTGAAAAATTTACCATAGAAAAGGCAATCCCTGGCGTAATTAAAATTTGCGACAGTAAAAAATTATTTTTTGCAAAATTTACTATAGAAGAGGCAATCCCTGGCGTAATTAAAATTTGCGACAGTAAAAAATTATTTTTTGAAAAATTTACTATAGAAAAGGCAATCCCTGGCGCAATTAAAATTTGCGACAGTAAAAACTTATTTTTTGAAAAATTTACTGTAGAAAAGGCAATCCCTGGCGTAATTAAAATTTGCGACAGTAAAAAATTATTTTTTGAAAAATTTACTATAGAAAAGGCAGTCCCTGGCGTATTTAAAATTTGCGACAGTAAAAAAATTAATTTTTGAAACATTTACCATAGAAAAGGCAATCCTTGGCGTAATTAAAATTTGCGACAGTAAAAAATTATTTTTTGCAAAATTTACTATAGAAGAGGCAATCCCTGGCGTATTTAAAATTTGCGACAGTAAAAAATTATTTTTTGAGTAATTTACTATAGAAAAGGCAATCCCTGGCGTATTTAAATTTTGCGACAGTAAAAAATTATTTTTTGAATAATTTACTATAGAAAAGGCAATCCCTGGCGCAATTAAAATTTTCGACAGTAAAAAATTAATTTTTGAAAAATTTACTATAGAAAAGTCAATCCCTGGCGTATTTATAATTTGCGACAGTAAAAAATTAATTTTTGAAAAATTTACTGTAGAAAAGGCAATCCCTGGCGCAATTAAAATTTGCGACAGTAAAAACTTATTTTTTGAAAAATTTACTGTAGAAAAGGCAATCCCTGGCGTAATTAAAATTTGCGACAGTAAAAAATTATTTTTTGAAAAATTTACTATAGAAAAGGCAATCCCTGGCGTATTTAAAATTTGCGACAGTAAAAAAATTAATTTTTGAAAAATTTACCATAGAAAAGGCAATCCCTGGCGTAATTAAAATTTGCGACAGTAAAAAATTATTTTTTGCAAAATTTACTATAGAAGAGGCAATCCCTGGCGTATTTAAAATTTGCGACAGTAAAAAATTATTTTTTGAGTAATTTACTATAGAAAAGGCAATCCCTGGCGTATTTAAAATTTGCGACAGTAAAAAATTATTTTTTGAATAATTTACTATAGAAAAGGCAATCCCTGGCGCAATTAAAATTTTCGACAGTAAAAAATTAATTTTTGAAAAATTTACTATAGAAAAGTCAATCCCTGGCGTATTTATAATTTGCGACAGTAAAAAATTAATTTTTGAAAAATTTACTGTAGAAAAGGCAATCCCTGGCGCAATTAAAATTTGCGACAGTAAAAAATTAGTTTCTGATAAATTTACTATAGAAAAGGCAATCCCTGGCGTAATAAAAATTTTCGACAGTAAAAAATTAGTTTTTGAAAAATTTACTATAGAAGAGGCAATCCCTGGCGCAATTAAAATTTTCGATAGTAAAAAATTAATTTTTGAAAAATTTACTATAGAAAAGGCAATCCCTGGCGTATTTAAAATTTGCGACAGTAAAAAATTAATTTTTGAAAAATTTACTATAGAAAAGGCAATCCCTGGCGTAATTAAAATTTTCGACAGTAAAAAATTATTTTTTGAATAATTTACTATAGAAGAGGCAATTCCTGGCGCAATTAAAATTTGTGACAGTAGAAAATTATTTTTTGAAAAATTTACTATGGAAAAGGCAATCCCTGGCGTATTTAAAATTTGCGACAGTAAAAAATTAATTTTTGAAAAATTTACTATAGAAAAGGCAATCCCTGGCGCAATTAAAATTTGCGACAGTAAAAAATTAGTTTTTGAAAAATTTACTATACAAAAGGCAATCCCTGGAGTAATTAAAATTTTCGACAGTAAAAAATTAGTTTTTGAAAAATTTTCTATAGAAAAGGCAATCCCTGGCGCAATTAAAATTTGCGACAGTAAAAAATTATTTTTTGAATAATTTACTATAGAAAAGGCAATCCCTGGCGTATTTAAAATTTGCGACAGTAAAAAATAATTTTTTTAATAATTTACTATAGAAAAGGCAATTCCTGGCGCAATTAAAATTTGTGACAGTAGAAAATTATTTTTTGAAAAATTTACTATAGAAAAGGCAATCCCTGGCGTATTTAAAATTTGCGACAGTAAAAAATTAAATTTTGAAAAATTTACTATAGAAAAGGCAATCCCTGGCGTATTTAAAATTTGCGACAGTAAAAAATTATTTTTTTAATAATTTACTATAGAAAAGGCAATCCCTGGCGTATTTAAAATTTGCGACAGTAAAAAATTAATTTTTGAATAATTTACTATAGAAAAGGCAATCCCTGGCGTATTTAAAATTTGCGACAGTAAAAAATTAATTTTTGAAAAATTTACTTTAGAAAAGGCAATCCCTGGCGTAATTAAAATTTGCGACAGTAAAAAATTATTTTTTGAAAAATTTACTATAGAAAGGCAATCCCTGGCGCAATTAAAATTTGCGACAGTAAAAACTTATTTTTTGAAAAATTTACTGTAGAAAAGGCAATCCCTGGCTTAATTAAAATTTGCGACAGTAAAAAATTATTTTTTGAAAAATTTACTATAGAAAAGGCAATCCCTGGCGTATTTAAAATTTGCGACAGTAAAAAAATTAATTTTTGAAAAATTTACCATAGAAAAGGCAATCCCTGGCGTAATTAAAATTTGCGACAGTAAAAAATTATTTTTTGCAAAATTTACTATAGAAGAGGCAATCCCTGGCGTAATTAAAATTTGCGACAGTAAAAAATTATTTTTTGAAAAATTTACTATAGAAAAGGCAATCCCTGGCGCAATTAAAATTTGCGACAGTAAAAACTTATTTTTTGAAAAATTTACTGTAGAAAAGGCAATCCCTGGCGTAATTAAAATTTGCGACAGTAAAAAATTATTTTTTGAAAAATTTACTATAGAAAAGGCAATCCCTGGCGTATTTAAAATTTGCGACAGTAAAAAAATTAATTTTTGAAACATTTACCATAGAAAAGGCAATCCTTGGCGTAATTAAAATTTGCGACAGTAAAAAATTATTTTTTGCAAAATTTACTATAGAAGAGGCAATCCCTGGCGTATTTAAAATTTGCGACAGTAAAAAATTATTTTTTGAGTAATTTACTATAGAAAAGGCAATCCCTGGCGTATTTAAATTTTGCGACAGTAAAAAATTATTTTTTGAATAATTTACTATAGAAAAGGCAATCCCTGGCGCAATTAAAATTTTCGACAGTAAAAAATTAATTTTTGAAAAATTTACTATAGAAAAGTCAATCCCTGGCGTATTTATAATTTGCGACAGTAAAAAATTAATTTTTGAAAAATTTACTGTAGAAAAGGCAATCCCTGGCGCAATTAAAATTTGCGACAGTAAAAACTTATTTTTTGAAAAATTTACTGTAGAAAAGGCAATCCCTGGCGTAATTAAAATTTGCGACAGTAAAAAATTATTTTTTGAAAAATTTACTATAGAAAAGGCAATCCCTGGCGTATTTAAAATTTGCGACAGTAAAAAAATTAATTTTTGAAAAATTTACCATAGAAAAGGCAATCCCTGGCGTAATTAAAATTTGCGACAGTAAAAAATTATTTTTTGCAAAATTTACTATAGAAGAGGCAATCCCTGGCGTATTTAAAATTTGCGACAGTAAAAAATTATTTTTTGAGTAATTTACTATAGAAAAGGCAATCCCTGGCGTATTTAAAATTTGCGACAGTAAAAAATTATTTTTTGAATAATTTACTATAGAAAAGGCAATCCCTGGCGCAATTAAAATTTTCGACAGTAAAAAATTAATTTTTGAAAAATTTACTATAGAAAAGTCAATCCCTGGCGTATTTATAATTTGCGACAGTAAAAAATTAATTTTTGAAAAATTTACTGTAGAAAAGGCAATCCCTGGCGCAATTAAAATTTGCGACAGTAAAAAATTAGTTTCTGATAAATTTACTATAGAAAAGGCAATCCCTGGCGTAATAAAAATTTTCGACAGTAAAAAATTAGTTTTTGAAAAATTTACTATAGAAGAGGCAATCCCTGGCGCAATTAAAATTTTCGATAGTAAAAAATTAATTTTTGAAAAATTTACTATAGAAAAGGCAATCCCTGGCGTATTTAAAATTTGCGACAGTAAAAAATTAATTTTTGAAAAATTTACTATAGAAAAGGCAATCCCTGGCGTAATTAAAATTTTCGACAGTAAAAAATTATTTTTTGAATAATTTACTATAGAAGAGGCAATTCCTGGCGCAATTAAAATTTGTGACAGTAGAAAATTATTTTTTGAAAAATTTACTATGGAAAAGGCAATCCCTGGCGTATTTAAAATTTGCGACAGTAAAAAATTAATTTTTGAAAAATTTACTATAGAAAAGGCAATCCCTGGCGCAATTAAAATTTGCGACAGTAAAAAATTAGTTTTTGAAAAATTTACTATACAAAAGGCAATCCCTGGAGTAATTAAAATTTTCGACAGTAAAAAATTAGTTTTTGAAAAATTTTCTATAGAAAAGGCAATCCCTGGCGCAATTAAAATTTGCGACAGTAAAAAATTATTTTTTGAATAATTTACTATAGAAAAGGCAATCCCTGGCGTATTTAAAATTTGCGACAGTAAAAAATAATTTTTTTAATAATTTACTATAGAAAAGGCAATCCCTGGCGTATTTAAAATTTGCGACAGTAAAAAATTAATTTTTGAATAATTTACTATAGAAAAGGCAATCCCTGGCGTATTTAAAATTTGCGACAGTAAACAATTAATTTTTGAAAAATTTACTTTAGAAAAGGCAATCCCTGGCGTAATTAAAATTTGCGACAGTGAAAAATTATTTTTTGAAAAATTTACTATAGAAAAGGCAATCCCTGGCGCAATTAAAATTTGCGACAGTAAAAACTTATTTTTTGAAAAATTTACTGTAGAAAAGGCAATCCCTGGCGTAATTAAAATTTGCGACAGTAAAAAATTATTTTTTGAAAAATTTACTATAGAAAAGGCAATCCCTGGCGTATTTAAAATTTGCGACAGTAAAAAAATTAATTTTTGAAAAATTTACCATAGAAAAGGCAATCCCTGGCGTAATTAAAATTTGCGACAGTAAAAAATTATTTTTGTGCAAAATTTACTATAGAAGAGGCAATCCCTGGCGTATTTACAATTTGCGACAGTAAAAAATTATTTTTTGAGTAATTTACTATAGAAAAGGCAATACCTGGCGGATTTAAAATTTGCGACAGTATAAAATTAAATTTTGAAAAATTTACTATAGAAAAGCCAATTCCTGGCGTATTTAAAATTTGCGACAGTAGAAAATTATTTTTTGAAAAATTTACTGTAGAAAAGGCAATCCCTGGCGTATTTAAAATTTGCGACAGTAAAAAATTATTTTTTGAATAATTTACTATAGAAAAGGCAATCTCTGGCGTAATTAAAATTTTCGACAGTAAAAAATTAGTTTTTGAAAAATTTACTATAGAAAAGGCAATCCCTGGCGCAATTAAAATTTGCTACAGTAAAAAATTATTTTTTGAATAATTTACTATAGAAAAGGCAATACTTGGCATATTTAAAATTTGCGACAGTAAAAAATTATTTTTTGCATAATTTACTATAGAATAGGCAATCCCTGGCGTATTTAAAATTTGCGACAGTAAAAAATTAATTTTTGAAAAATTTGCTATAGTAAAGGCAATCCCTGGCGTAATTAAAATTTGCGACAGTAGAAAATTATTTTTTGAAAAATTTACTATAGAAAAGGCAATCCCTGGCGTATTTAAAATTTGCGACAGTAAAAAATTAATTTGTGAAAAATTTAATATAGAAAAGGCAATCCCTGGCGTAATTAAAATTTGCGACAGTATAAAATTATTTTTTGAAAAATTTACTATAGAAAAGGCAATCCCTGTCGCAATTAAAATTTGCGACAGTAAAAAATTATTTTTTGAAAAATTTGCTATAGAAAAGGCAATCCCTGGCGGAATTAAAATTTGCGACAGTATAAAATTATTTTTTGAAAAATTTACTATAGAAGAGGCAATCCCTGTCGCAATTAAAATTTGCGACAGTAAAAAATTATTTTTTGAATAATTTACTATAGAAAAGGCAATCCCTGCCGTAATTAAAATTTGCGACAGTTAAAATTATTTTTTGAAAAATTTACTGTAGAAAAGGCAATCCCTGGCGCAATTAAAATTTGCGACAGTAAAAAATTAGTTTTTGATAAATTTACTATAGAAAAGGCAATCCCTGGCGTAATTAAAATTTTCGACAGTAAAAAATTAGTTTTTGAAAAATTTACTATAGAAAAGGCAATCCCTGGCGCAATTAAAATTTTCGATAGTAAAAAATTAATTTTTGAAAAATTTACTATAGAAAAGGCAATCCCTGGCGTGTTTAAAATTTGCGACAGTAAAAAATTAATTTTTGAAAAATTTACTATAGAAAGGCAATCCCTGGCGTAATTAAAATTTTCGACCGTAAAAAATTATTTTTTGAATAATTTACTATAGAAAAGGCAATTCCTGGCGCAATTAAAATTTGTGACAAGGGAAAATTATATTTTGAAAAATTTACTATAGAAAAGGCAATCCCTGGCTTATTTAAAATTTGCGACAGTAAAAAATTAATTTTTGAAAAATTTACTATAGAAAAGGCAATCCCTGGCGCAATTAAAATTTGCGACAGTAAAAAATTAGTTTTTGAAAAATTTACTATACAAAAGGCAATCCCTGGAGTAATTAAAATTTTCGACAGTAAAAAATTAGTTTTTGAAAAATTTACTATAGAAAAGGCAATCCCTGGCGCAATTAAAATTTGCGACAGTAAAAAATTATTTTTTGAATAATTTACTATAGAAAAGGCAATCCCTGGCGTATTTCAAATTTGCGACAGTAAAAAATTATTTTTTTAATAATTTACTATAGAAAAGGCAATCCCTGGCGTATTTAAAATTTGCGACAGTGAAAAATTAATTTTAGAATAATTTACTATAGAAAAGGCAATCCCTGGCGTATTTAAAATTTGCGACAGTAAAAAATTAATTTTTGAAAAATTTACTATAGAAAAGGCAATCCCTGTCGTAATTAAAATTTGCGACAGTAAAAAATTATTTTTTGAAAAATTTACTATAGAAAAGGCAATCCCTGGCGCAATTAAAATTTGCGATAGTAAAAAATTATTTTTTGAAAAATTTACTGTAGAAAAGGCAATCCCTGGCGTAATTAAAATTTGCGACAGTAAAAAATTATTTTTTGAAAAATTTACTATAGAAGAGGCAATCCCTGGCGTATTTAAAATTTGCGACAGTAAAAAATTATTTTTTGAATAATTTACTATAGAAAAGGCAATACCTGGCGGATTTAAAATTTGCGACAGTATAAAATTAAATTTTGAAAAATTTACTATAGAAAAGGCAATCCCTGGCGTATTTAAAATTTGCGACAGTAGAAAATTATTTTTTGAAAAATTTACTGTAGAAAAGGCAATCCCTGGCGTATTTAAAATTTGCGACAGTAAAAAATTATATTTTGAATAATTTACTATAGAAAAGGCAATCCCTGGCGTAATTAAAATTTTCGACAGTAAAAAATTAGTTTTTGAAAAATTTACTATAGAAAAGGCAATCCCTGGCGCAATTAAAATTTGCGACAGTAAAAAATTATTTTTTGAAAAATTTACTGTAGAAAAGGCAATCCCTGGCGTAATTAAAATTTGCGACAGTAAAAAATTATTTTTTGAAAAATTTACTATAGAAAAGGCAATCCCTGGCGTATTTAAAATTTGCGACAGTAAAAAAATTAATTTTTGAAAAATTTACCATAGAAAAGGCAATCCCTGGCGTAATTAAAATTTGCGACAGTAAAAAATTATTTTTTGCAAAATTTACTATAGAAGAGGCAATCCCTGGCGTATTTAAAATTTGCGACAGTAAAAAATTATTTTTTGAATAATTTACTATAGAAAAGGCAATACCTGGCGGATTTAAAATTTGCGACAGTATAAAATTAAATTTTGAAAAATTTACTATAGAAAAGGCAATCCCTGGCGTATTTAAAATTTGCGACAGTAGAAAATTATTTTTTGAAAAATTTACTGTAGAAAAGGCAATCCCTGGCGTATTTAAAATTTGCGACAGTAAAAAATTATATTTTGAATAATTTACTATAGAAAAGGCAATCCCTGGCGTAATTAAAATTTTCGACAGTAAAAAATTAGTTTTTGAAAAATTTCCTATAGAAAAGGCAATCCCTGGCGCAATTAAAATTTGCTACAGTAAAAAATTATTTTTTGATTAATTTACTATAGAAAAGGCAATCCTTGGCGTATTTAAAATTTGCGACAGTAAAAAATTATTTTTTGCATAATTTACTATAGAATAGGCAATCCCTGGCGTATTTAAAATTTGCGACAGTAAAAAATTAATTTTTGAAAAATTTGCTATAGAAAAGGTAATCCCTGGCGTAATTAAAATTTGCGACATTAGAAAATTATTTTTTGAAAAATTTACTATAGAAACGGCAATCCCTGGCGTATTTAAAATTTGCGACAGTATAAAATTAATTTGTGAAAAATTTACTATAGAAAAGGCAATCCCTGGCGTAATTAAAATTTGCGACAGTATAAAATTATTTTTTGAAAAATTTACTATAGAAATGGCAATCCCTGGCGCAATTAAAATTTGCGACAGTAAAAAATTATTTTTTGAAAAATTTACTATAGAAAAGGCTATCCCTGGCGCAATTAAAATTTGCGACAGTATAAAATTATTTTTTGAAAAATTTACTATAGAAGAGGCAATCCCTGTCGCAATTAAAATTTGCGACAGTTTTATTATAAATAGTACTTGATAAAAATTGAATTAGTTTTATTATTTATTGGAATATTAATAATTATTATTTGTGTATTAGTTGGAGTTGCTTTTTTAACTTTATTTGAGCGTAAAATTTTAGGTTATATTCAGGTTCGTAAAGGTCCTAATAAAGTAGGAATTTTTGGTATTCCACAGCCTTTCTGTGATGCAATTAAATTATTTACTAAGGAGCAAACTTATCCTTTAATATCTAATTATATTTCTTATTATTTTTCTCCAATTTTTTCTTTATTTTTATCTATTTTATTATGATCTTGTATTCCTTTATTTGTAAAAATTTATTCATTTAATTTAGGATTGTTATTTTTTTTATGTTGTGCAAAAGGCAATCCCTGGCGTAATTAAAATTTGCGACAGTTAAAATTATTTTTTGAAAAATTTACTGTAGAAAAGGCAATCCCTGGCGCAATTAAAATTTGCGACAGTAAAAAATTAGTTTTTGAAAAATTTACTATAGAAAAGGCAATCCCTGGCGTTATTAAAATTTGCGACAGTAAAAAATTATTTTTTGAAAAATTTACGGTAGAAAAGGCAATCCCTGGCGCAATTAAAATTTGCGACAGTAGAAAATTATTTTTTGAAAAATTTACTATAGAAAAGGCAATCATTGGCGTATTTAAAATTTGCGACAGTAAAAAATTATTTTTTGAATAATTTACTATAGAAAAGGCAATCCCTGGCGTAATTAAAAATTTGCGACAGTAAAAAATTATTTTTTGAATAATTTACTATAGAAAAGGCAATCCCTGGCGTATTTAAAATTTGCGACAGTAGAAAATTATTTTTGAAAAATTTACTAGAGAAAGGCCATCCCTGGCGTATTTAAAATTTGCGACAGCAAAAAATTAATTTGTGAAAAATTTACTATAGAAAAGGCAATCCCTGGCGTATTTAAAATTTGCGACAGTAAAAAATTTACTATAGAAAAGGTAATCCCTGGCGTAATTAAAACTTGCGACAGTAAAAAATTATTTTTTGAATAATTTGCTATAGAAAAGGCAATCCCTGGCGTATTTAAAATTTGCGACAGTAAAAAAATATTTTTTGAAAAATTTACTATAGAAAAGGCAATACCTGGCGCAATTAAAATTTCCGACATTAGAAAATTATTTTGTGAAAAATTTAATATAGAACAGGCAATCCCTGGCGTATTTAAAATTTGCGACAGTAAAAATTAATTTGTGAAATATTTACTATAGAAAAGTCAATCCCTGGCGTAATTAAAATTTGCGACAGTAAAAAATTATTTTTTGCAAAATTTATTATAGAAGAGGCAATCCCTGGCGTATTTAAAATTTGCGACAGTAAAAAATTAATTTTTGAAAAATTTGCTATAGAAAAGGCAATCCCTGGCGTAATTAAAATTTGCGACATTAGAAAATTATTTTTTGAAAAATTTACTATAGAAAAGGCAATACATGGCGTATTTAAAATTTGCGACAGTAAAAAATTAATTTGTGAAAAATTTACTATAGAAAAGGCAATCCCTGGCGTAATTAAAATTTGCGACAGTAAAAAATTAATTTTTGAAAAATTTGCTATAGAAAAGGCAATCCCTGGCGCAATTGAAATTTGCGACAGTAAAAAATTATTTTTTGAAAAATTTACTATAGAAGAGGCAATCCCTGTCGCAATTAAAATTTGCGACAGTAAAAAATTATTTTTTGAATAATTTACTATAGAAAAGGCAATCCCTGCCGTAATTAAAATTTGCGACAGTTAAAATTATTTTTTGAAAAATTTACTGTAGAAAAGGCAATCCCTGGCGCAATTAAAATTTGCGACAGTAAAAAATTAGTTTTTGATAAATTTACTATAGAAAAGGCAATCCCTGGCGTAATTAAAATTTGCGACAGTAAAAAATTATTTTTTGCAAAATTTACTATAGAAGAGGCAATCCCTGGCGTATTTAAAATTTGCGACAGTAAAAAATTATTTTTTGAATAATTTACTATAGAAAAGGCAATACCTGGCGGATTTAAAATTTGCGACAGTATAAAATTAAATTTTGAAAAATTTACTATAGAAAAGGCAATCCCTGGCGTATTTAAAATTTGCGACAGTAGAAAATTATTTTTTGAAAAATTTACTGTAGAAAAGGCAATCCCTGGCGTATTTAAAATTTGCGACAGTAAAAAATTATATTTTGAATAATTTACTATAGAAAAGGCAATCCCTGGCGTAATTAAAATTTTCGACAGTAAAAAATTAGTTTTTGAAAAATTTACTATAGAAAAGGCAATCCCTGGGGCAATTAAAATTTGCGACAGTAAAAAATTATTTTTTGAAAAATTTACTATAGAAAAGGCAATTCCTGGCGCAATTAAAATTTGTGACAAGGGAAAATTATTTTTTGAAAAATTTACTATAGAAAAGCCAATCCCTGGCTTATTTAAAATTTGCGACAGTAAAAAATTAATTTTTGAAAAATTTACTATAGAAAAGGCAATCCCTGGCGCAATTAAAATTTGCGACAGTAAAAAATTAGTTTTTGAAAAATTTACTATACAAAAGGCAATCCCTGGAGTAATTAAAATTTTCGACAGTAAAAAATTAGTTTTTGAAAAATTTACTATAGAAAAGGCAATCCCTGGCGCAATTAAAATTTGCGACAGTAAAAAATTATTTTTTGAATAATTTACTATAGAAAAGGCAATCCCTGGCGTATTTCAAATTTGCGACAGTAAAAAATTATTTTTTTAATAATTTACTATAGAAAAGGCAATCCCTGGCGTATTTAAAATTTGCGACAGTGAAAAATTAATTTTAGAATAATTTACTATAGAAAAGGCAATCCCTGGCGTATTTAAAATTTGCGACAGTAAAAAATTAATTTTTGAAAAATTTACTATAGAAAAGGCAATCCCTGGCGTAATTAAAATTTGCGACAGTAAAAAATTATTTTTTGAAAAATTTACTATAGAAAAGGCAATCCCTGGCGCAATTAAAATTTGCGATAGTAAAAAATTATTTTTTGAAAAATTTACTGTAGAAAAGGCAATCCCTGGCGTAATTAAAATTTGCGACAGTAAAAAATTATTTTTTGAAAAATTTACTATAGAAAAGGCAATCCCTGGCGTATTTAAAATTTGCGACAGTAAAAAAATTAATTTTTGAAAAATTTACCATAGAAAAGGCAATCCCTGGCGTAATTAAAATTTGCGACAGTAAAAAATTATTTTTTGCAAAATTTACTATAGAAGAGGCAATCCCTGGCGTATTTAAAATTTGCGACAGTAAAAAATTATTTTTTGAATAATTTACTATAGAAAAGGCAATACCTGGCGGATTTAAAATTTGCGTCAGTATAAAATTAAATTTTGAAAAATTTACTATAGAAAAGGCAATCCCTGGCGTATTTAAAATTTGCGACAGTAGAAAATTATTTTTGAAAAATTTACTGTAGAAAAGGCAATCCCTGGCGTATTTAAAATTTGCGACAGTAAAAAATTATATTTTGAATAATTTACTATAGAAAAGGCAATCCCTGGCGTAATTAAAATTTTCGACAGTAAAAAATTAGTTTTTGAAAAATTTACTATAGAAAAGGCAATCCCTGGCGCAATTAAAATTTGCGACAGTAAAAAATTATTTTTTGAAAAATTTACTGTAGAAAAGGCAATCCCTGGCGTAATTAAAATTTGCCACAGTAAAAAATTATTTTTTGAAAAATTTACTATAGAAAAGGCAATCCCTGGCGTATTTAAAATTTGCGACAGTAAAAAAATTAATTTTTGAAAAATTTACCATAGAAAAGGCAATCCCTGGCGTAATTAAAATTTGCGACAGTAAAAAATTATTTTTTGCAAAATTTACTATAGAAGAGGCAATCCCTGGCGTATTTAAAATTTGCGACAGTAAAAAATTATTTTTTGAATAATTTACTATAGAAAAGGCAATACCTGGCGGATTTAAAATTTGCGACAGTATAAAATTAAATTTTGAAAAATTTACTATAGAAAAGGCAATCCCTGGCGTATTTAAAATTTGCGACAGTAGAAAATTATTTTTTGAAAAATTTACTGTAGAAAAGGCAATCCCTGGCGTATTTAAAATTTGCGACAGTAAAAAATTATATTTTGAATAATTTACTATAGAAAAGGCAATCCCTGGCGTAATTAAAATTTTCGACAGTAAAAAATTAGTTTTTGAAAAATTTCCTATAGAAAAGGCAATCCCTGGCGCAATTAAAATTTGCTACAGTAAAAAATTATTTTTTGATTAATTTACTATAGAAAAGGCAATCCTTGGCGTATTTAAAATTTGCGACAGTAAAAAATTATTTTTTGCATAATTTACTATAGAATAGGCAATCCCTGGCGTATTTAAAATTTGCGACAGTAAAAAATTAATTTTTGAAAAATTTGCTATAGAAAAGGCAATCCCTGGCGTAATTAAAATTTGCGACATTAGAAAATTATTTTTTGAAAAATTTACTATAGAAAAGGCAATCCCTGGCGTATTTAAAATTTGCGACAGTAAAAAATTAATTTGTGAAAAATTTACTATAGAAAAGGCAATCACTGGCGTAATTAAAATTTGCGACAGTATAAAATTATTTTTTGAAAAATTTACTATAGAAAAGGCAATCCCTGGCGCAATTAAAATTTGCGACAGTAAAAAATTATTTTTTGAAAAATTTACTATAGAAAAGGCAATCCCTGGCGCAATTAAAATTTGCGACAGTATAAAATTATTTTTGAAAAATTTACTATAGAAGAGGCAATCCCTGTCGCAATTAAAATTTGCGACAGTTTTATTATAAATAGTACTTGATAAAAATTGAATTAGTTTTATTATTTATTGGAATATTAATAATTATTATTTGTGTATTAGTTGGAGTTGCTTTTTTAACTTTATTTGAGCGTAAAGTTTTAGGTTATATTCAGGTTCGTAAAGGTCCTAATAAAGTAGGAATTTTTGGTATTCCACAGCCTTTCTGTGATGCAATTAAATTATTTACTAAGGAGCAAACTTATCCTTATTATTTTTCTCCAATTTTTTCTTTATTTTTATCTATTTTATTATGATCTTGTATTCCTTTATTTGTAAAAATTTATTCATTTAATTTAGGATTGTTATTTTTTTTATGTTGTGCAAAAGGCAATCCCTGGCGTAATTAAAATTTGCGACAGTTAAAATTATTTTTTGAAAAATTTACTGTAGAAAAGGCAATCCCTGGCGCAATTAAAATTTGCGACAGTAAAAAATTAGTTTTTGAAAAATTTACTATAGAAAAGGCAATCCCTGGCGTAATTAAAATTTGCGACAGTATAAAATTAAATTTTGAAAAATTTACTATAGAAAAGGCAATCCCTGGCGTTATTAAAATTTGCGACAGTAAAAAATTATTTTTTGAAAAATTTACGGTAGAAAAGGCAATCCCTGGCGCAATTAAAATTTGCGACAGTAGAAAATTATTTTTTGAAAAATTTACTATAGAAAAGGCAATCATTGGCGTATTTAAAATTTGCGACAGTAAAAAATTATTTTTTGAATAATTTACTATAGAAAAGGCAATCCCTGGCGTAATTAAAAATTTGCGACAGTAAAAAATTATTTTTTGAATAATTTACTATAGAAAAGGCAATCCCTGGCGTATTTAAAATTTGCGACAGTAGAAAATTATTTTTGAAAAATTTACTATAGAAAGGCCATCCCTGGCGTATTTAAAATTTGCGACAGCAAAAAATTAATTTGTGAAAAATTTACTATAGAAAAGGCAATCCCTGGCGTTTTTAAAATTTGCGACAGTAAAAAATTTACTATAGAAAAGGTAATCCCTGGCGTAATTAAAACTTGCGACAGTAAAAAATTATTTTTTGAATAATTTGCTATAGAAAAGGCAATCCCTGGCGTATTTAAAATTTGCGACAGTAAAAAAATATTTTTTGAAAAATTTACTATAGAAAAGGCAATACCTGGCGCAATTAAAATTTCCGACAGTAGAAAATTATTTTGTGAAAAATTTAATATAGAACAGGCAATCCCTGGCGTATTTAAAATTTGCGACAGTAAAAATTAATTTGTGAAATATTTACTATAGAAAAGGCAATCCCTGGCGTAATTAAAATTTGCGACAGTAAAAAATTATTTTTTGCAAAATTTATTATAGAAGAGGCAATCCCTGGCGTATTTAAAATTTGCGACAGTAAAAAATTAATTTTTGAAAAATTTGCTATAGAAAAGGCAATCCCTGGCGTAATTAAAATTTGCGACATTAGAAAATTATTTTTTGAAAAATTTACTATAGAAAAGGCAATCCCTGGCGTATTTAAAATTTGCGACAGTAAAAAATTAATTTGTGAAAAATTTACTATAGAAAAGGCAATCCCTGGCGTAATTAAAATTTGCGACAGTATAAAATTATTTTTTGAAAAATTTACTATAGAAAAGGCAATCCCTGGCGCAATTAAAATTTGCGACAGTAAAAAATTATTTTTTGAAAAATTTACTATAGAAAAGGCAATCCCTGGCGCAATTAAAATTTGCGACAGTATAAAATTATTTTTTGAAAAATTTACTATAGAAGAGGCAATCCCTGTCGCAATTAAAATTTGCGACAGATTTATTATAAATAGTACTTGATAAAAATTGAATTAGTTTTATTATTTATTGGAATATTAATAATTATTATTTGTGTATTAGTTGGAGTTGCTTTTTTAACTTTATTTGAGCGTAAAGTTTTAGGTTATATTCAGGTTCGTAAAGGTCCTTATAAAGTAGGAATTTTTGGTATTCCACAGCCTTTCTGTGATGCAATTAAATTATTTACTAAGGAGCAAACTTATCCTTTAATATCTAATTATATTTCTTATTATTTTTCTCCAATTTTTTCTTTATTTTTATCTATTTTATTATGATCTTGTATTCCTTTATTTGTAAAAATTTATTCATTTAATTTAGGATTGTTATTTTTTTTATGTTGTGCAAAAGGCAATCCCTGGCGTAATTAAAATTTGCGACAGTTAAAATTATTTTTTGAAAAATTTACTGTAGAAAAGGCAATCCCTGGCGCAATTAAAATTTGCGACAGTAAAAAATTAGTTTTTGAAAAATTTACTATAGAAAAGGCAATCCCTGGCGTAATTAAAATTTGCGACAGTATAAAATTAAATTTTGAAAAATTTACTATAGAAAAGGCAATCCCTGGCGTTATTAAAATTTGCGACAGTAAAAAATTATTTTTTGAAAAATTTACGGTAGAAAAGGCAATCCCTGGCGCAATTAAAATTTGCGACAGTAGAAAATTATTTTTTGAAAAATTTACTATAGAAAAGGCAATCATTGGCGTATTTAAAATTTGCGACAGTAAAAAATTATTTTTTGAATAATTTACTATAGAAAAGGCAATCCCTGGCGTAATTAAAAATTTGCGACAGTAAAAAATTATATTTTGAATAATTTACTATAGAAAAGGCAATCCCTGGCGTATTTAAAATTTGCGACAGTAGAAAATAATTTTTTGAAAAATTTACTATAGAAAAGGCCATCCCTGGCGTATTTAAAATTTGCGACAGCAAAAAATTAATTTGTGAAAAATTTACTATAGAAAAGGCAATCCCTGGCGTATTTCAAATTTGCGACAGTAAAAAATTTACTATAGAAAAGGTAATCCCTGGCGTAATTAAAACTTGCGACAGTAAAAAATTATTTTTTGAATAATTTGCTATAGAAAAGGCAATCCCTGGCGTATTTAAATTTTGCGACAGTAAAAAAATATTTTTTGAAAAATTTACTATAGAAAAGGCAATACTTGGCGCAATTAAAATTTCCGACAGTAGAAAATTATTTTGTGAAAAATTTAATATAGAACAGGCAATCCCTGGCGTATTTAAAATTTGCGACAGTAAAAATTAATTTGTGAAATATTTACTATAGAAAAGGCAATCCCTGGCGTAATTAAAATTTGCGACAGTAAAAAATTATTTTTTGCAAAATTTATTATAGAAGAGGCAATCCCTGGCGTATTTAAAATTTGCGACAGTATAAAATTATTTTTTGAAAAATTTACTGTAGAAAAGGCAATCCCTGGCGTATTTAAAATTTGCGACAGTAAAAAACTATTTTTTGAATAATTTACTATAGAAAAGGCAATCCCTGGCGCAATTAAAATTTGCGACAGTATAAAATTATTTTTTGAAAAATTTACTATAGAAAAGGCAATCCTTGGCGTATTTAAAATTTGCGACAGTAAAAAATTATTTTTTGAATAATTTACTATAGAAAAGGCAATCCCTGGCGTAATTAAAATTTGCGACAGTAAAAAATTAATTTGTGAAAAATTTCCTATAGAAAAGGCAATCCCTGGCGTAATTAAAATTTCCGACAGTAAAAAATTATTTTTTGAAAAATTTACTGTAGAAAAGGCAATCCCTGGCCTAATTAAAATTTGCGACAGTATAAAATTATTTTTTGAAGAATTTACTATAGAAAAGGCAATCCTTGGCGTATTTAAAATTTGCGACAGTAAAAAATTATTTTTTGAATAATTTACTATAGAAAGGGCAATCCCTGGCGTAATTAAAATTTGCGACAGTAAAAAATTATTTTTTGAATAATTTACTAAAGAAAAGGCAATCCCTGGCGTAATTAAAATTTGCGACAGTAAAAAATTATTTTTTGAAAAATTGACTGTAGAAATGGCAATCCCTGGCGTATTTAAAATTTGCGACAGTAAAAAATTATTTTTTGAAAAATTTACTGTAGAAAAGGCAATCCCTGGCGCAATTAAAACTTGCGACAGTAAAAAAATATTATTTGAATAATTTACTATAAAAAGGCAATCCCTGGCGTAATTAAAATTTGCGACAGTAAAAAATTATTTTTTGAATAATTTACTATATAAAAGGCAATCCCTGGCGTATTTAAAATTTGCGACAGTAGAAAATTATTTTTTGAAAATTTTACTATAGAAAAAGCAATCCCTGGCGTATTTAAAATCTGCGACAGTAAAAAATTAATTTGTGAAAAATTTACTATAGAAAAGGCAAACCCTGGCGTATTTAAAATTTGCGACAGTAAAAAATTATTTTTTGAAAAATTGACTATAGAAAAGGTAATCCCTGGCGTAATTAAAATTTGCGACAGTAAAAAATTATTTTTTGAATAATTTACTATAGAAAAGGCAATCCCTGGCGTATTTAAAATTTGCGACAGTGGAAAATTATTTTTTGAAAGATTTACTATAGAAAAGGCCATGCATGGCGTATTTAAAATTTGCGACAGCAAAAAATTAATTTCTGAAAATTTTACTATAGAAATGGCAATCCCTGGCGTATTTAAAATTTGCGACAGTAAAAAATTATTTTTTGAAAAATTATTTTTTGAAAAATTTTCTATAGAAAAGGTAATCCCTGGCGTTATTAAAATTTGCGACAGTAAAAAATTATTTTTTGAATAATTTACTATAGAAAAGGCAATCCCTGGCGTATTTAAAATTTGCAACAGTAAAAAATTATTTTTTGAAAAATTTACTATAGAAGAGGCAATCCCTGGCGTATTTAAAATTTGCGACAGTATAAAATTATTTTTTGAAAATTTACTGTAGAAAAGGCAATCCCTGGCGTATTTAAAATTTGCGACAGTAAAAAACTATTTTTTGAATAATTTATTATAGAAAAGGGAATCCCTGGCGCAATTAAAATTTGCGAGAGTATAAAATTAAATTTTGAAAAATTTACTATAGAAAAGACAATACCTGGCGTATTTAAAATTTGCGACAGAATAAAATTATTTAAAAAAAATTTACTGTAGAAAAGGCAATCCCTGGCGTATTTAAAATTTGCGACAGTAAAAAATTATTTTTTGAAAAATTGACTGTAGAAATGGCAATCCCTGGCGTATTTAAAATTTGCGACAGTAAAAAATTATTTTTTGAAAAATTTACTGTAGAAAAGGCAATCCCTGGCGCAATTAAAACTTGCGACAGTAAAAAATTATTATTTGAATAATTTACTATAAAAAGGCAATCCCTGGCGTAATTAAAATTTGCGACAGTAAAAAATTATTTTAGAATAATTTACTATATAAAATGCAATCCCTGGCGTATTTAAAATTTGCGACAGTTGAAAATTATTTTTTGAAAATTTTACTATAGAAAAAGCAATCCCTGGCGTATTTAAAATCTGCGACAGTAAAAAATTAATTTGTGAAAAATTTACTATAGAAAAGGCAATCCCTGGCGTATTTAAAATTTGCGACAGTAAAAAGTTATTTTTTGAAAAATTGACTATAGAAAAGGTAATCCCTGGCGTAATTAAAATTTGCGACAGTATAAAATTATTTTTTGAAAAATTTACTGTAGAAAAGGCAATCGCTGACGTATTTAAAATTTGCGAAAGTAAAAAACTATTTTTTGAATAATTTATTATAGAAAAGGGAATCCCTGGCGCAATTAAAATTTGCGACAGTATAAAATTAAATTTTGAAAAATTTACTATAGAAAAGACAATCCCTGGCGTATTTAAAATTTGCGACAGTAAAAATTAATTTGTGAAATATTTACTATAGAAAAGGCAATCCCTGGCGTAATTAAAATTTGCGACAGCAAAAAATTATTTTTTGCAAAATTTATTATAGAAGAGGCAATCCCTGGCGTATTTAAAATTTGCGACAGTATAAAATTATTTTTTGAAAAATTTACTGTAGAAAAGGCAATCCCTGGCGTATTTAAAATTTGCGACAGTAAAAAACTATTTTTTGAATAATTTACTATAGAAAAGGCAATCCCTGGCGCAATTAAAATTTGCGACAGTATAAAATTATTTTTTGAAAAATTTACTATAGAAAAGGCAATCCTTGGCGTATTTAAAATTTGCGACAGTAAAAAATTATTTTTTGAATAATTTACTATAGAAAAGGCAATCCCTGGCGTAATTAAAATTTGCGACAGTAAAAAATTAATTTGTGAAAAATTTCCTATAGAAAAGGCAATCCCTGGCGTAATTAAAATTTCCGACAGTAAAAAATTATTTTTTGAAAAATTTACTGTAGAAAAGGCAATCCCTGGCCTAATTAAAATTTGCGACAGTATAAAATTATTTTTTGAAAAATTTACTATAGAAAAGGCAATCCTTGGCGTATTTAAAATTTGCGACAGTAAAAAATTATTTTTTGAATAATTTACTATAGAAAAGGCAATCCCTGGCGTAATTAAAATTTGCGACAGTAAAAAATTATTTTTTGAATAATTTACTATAGAAAAGGCAATCCCTGGCGTAATTAAAATTTGCGACAGTAAAAAATTATTTTTTGAAAAATTGACTGTAGAAATGGCAATCCCTGGCGTATTTAAAATTTGCGACAGTAAAAAATTATTTTTTGAAAAATTTACTGTAGAAAAGGCAATCCCTGGCGCAATTAAAACTTGCGACAGTAAAAAAATATTATTTGAATAATTTACTATAAAAAGGCAATCCCTGGCGTAATTAAAATTTGCGACAGTAAAAAATTATTTTTTGAATAATTTACTATATAAAAGGCAATCCCTGGCGTATTTAAAATTTGCGACAGTAGAAAATTATTTTTTGAAAATTTTACTATAGAAAAAGCAATCCCTGGCGTATTTAAAATCTGCGACAGTAAAAAATTAATTTGTGAAAAATTTACTATAGAAAAGGCAATCCCTGGCGTATTTAAAATTTGCGACAGTAAAAAATTATTTTTTGAAAAATTGACTATAGAAAAGGTAATCCCTGGCGTAATTAAAATTTGCGACAGTAAAAAATTATTTTTTGAATAATTTACTATAGAAAAGGCAATCCCTGGCGTATTTAAAATTTGCGACAGTGGAAAATTATTTTTTGAAAGATTTACTATAGAAAAGGCCATGCATGGCGTATTTAAAATTTGCGACAGCAAAAAATTAATTTCTGAAAATTTTACTATAGAAATGGCAATCCCTGGCGTATTTAAAATTTGCGACAGTAAAAAATTATTTTTTGAAAAATTATTTTTTGAAAAATTTTCTATAGAAAAGGTAATCCCTGGCGTTATTAAAATTTGCGACAGTAAAAAATTATTTTTTGAATAATTTACTATAGAAAAGGCAATCCCTGGCGTATTTAAAATTTGCAACAGTAAAAAATTATTTTTTGAAAAATTTACTATAGAAGAGGCAATCCCTGGCGTATTTAAAATTTGCGACAGTATAAAATTATTTTTTGAAAATTTACTGTAGAAAAGGCAATCCCTGGCGTATTTAAAATTTGCGACAGTAAAAAACTATTTTTTGAATAATTTATTATAGAAAAGGGAATCCCTGGCGCAATTAAAATTTGCGAGAGTATAAAATTAAATTTTGAAAAATTTACTATAGAAAAGACAATACCTGGCGTATTTAAAATTTGCGACAGTATAAAATTATTTAAAAAAAATTTACTGTAGAAAAGGCAATCCCTGGCGTATTTAAAATTTGCGACAGTAAAAAATTATTTTTTGAAAAATTGACTGTAGAAATGGCAATCCCTGGCGTATTTAAAATTTGCGACAGTAAAAAATTATTTTTTGAAAAATTTACTGTAGAAAAGGCAATCCCTGGCGCAATTAAAACTTGCGACAGTAAAAAATTATTATTTGAATAATTTACTATAAAAAGGCAATCCCTGGCGTAATTAAAATTTGCGACAGTAAAAAATTATTTTAGAATAATTTACTATATAAAATGCAATCCCTGGCGTATTTAAAATTTGCGACAGTTGAAAATTATTTTTTGAAAATTTTACTATAGAAAAAGCAATCCCTGGCGTATTTAAAATCTGCGACAGTAAAAAATTAATTTGTGAAAAATTTACTATAGAAAAGGCAATCCCTGGCGTATTTAAAATTTGCGACAGTAAAAAGTTATTTTTTGAAAAATTGACTATAGAAAAGGTAATCCCTGGCGTAATTAAAATTTGCGACAGTATAAAATTATTTTTTGAAAAATTTACTGTAGAAAAGGCAATCGCTGACGTAATTAAAACTTGGGACAGTAAAAAATTATTTTTTGAATAATTTACTATAGAAAAGGCAATCCCTGGCGTAATTAAAATTTGCGACAGTAAAAAATTATTTTTTGAATAATTTACTATAGAAAAGGCAATTCCTGGCGTATTTAAAATTTGCGACAGTAGAAAATTATTTTTTGAAAAATTTACTATAGAAAAGGCCATCGCTGGCGTATTTGAAATTTGTGAAAGCAAAAAAATTAATTTGTGAAAAATTTACTATAGAAAAGGCAATCCCTGGCGTTTTTAAAATTTGCTACAGTAAAAAATTATTTTTTGAAAAATTTACTATAGAAAAGGCAATTCCTGGCGTATTTAAAATTTGCGACAGTAGAAAATTATTTTTTGAAAAATTTACTATAGAAAAGGCCATCGCTGGCGTATTTGAAATTTGTGAAAGCAAAAAATTAATTTGTGAAAAATTTACTATAGAAAAGGCAATCCCTGGCGTTTTTAAAATTTGCTACAGTAAAAAATTATTTTTTGAAAAATTTACTATAGAAAAGGTAACCCCTGGCGTAATTAAAATTTGCGACAGTAAAAAATTATTTTTTGAATAATTTACTATAGAAGAGGCAATCCCTGGCGTATTTAAAATTTGCGACAGTAAAAAATTATTTTTTATAAAATTTACTATAGAAAAGGAAATACCTGGCGCAATTCAAATTTGCGACAGTAGAAAATTATTTTTTGAAAAATTTACTATAGAAAAGACAATCCCTGGCGTATTTAAAATTTGCGACAGTAAAAATTAATTTGTGAAAAATTTACTATAGAAAAGGCAATCCCTGGCGTATTTAAAATTTGCGACAGTAAAAAATTATTTTTTGCAAAATTTACTATAGAAGAGGAAACCCTGGCGTATTTAAAATTTGCGACAGTATAAAATTATTTTTTGAAAAATTTACTGTAGAAAAGGCAATCCCTGGCGTATTTAAAATTTGCGACAGTAAAAAATTATTTTTTGAATAATTTACTCCAGAAAAGGCAATCTCTGGCGCAATTAAAATTTGCGACAGTATAAAATTAAATTTTGAAAAATTTACTATAGAAAAGGCAATGCCTGGCGTATTTAAAATTTGCGACAGTATAAAATTATTTTTTGAAAAACTTACTGTAGAAAAGGCAATCCATGGCGTGTTTAAAATTTGCGACAGTAAAAAATTATTTTTTGAATAATTTACTATAGAAAAGGCAATCCCTGGCGCAATTAGAATTTGCGACAGTATAAAATTAAATTTAAAAAAATTTACTATAGAAAAGGCAATCCCTGGCGTATTTAAAATTTGCGACAGTAAAAAATTAATTTGTGAAAAATTTACTATAGAAAAGGCAAACCCTGGCGTATTTAAAATTTGCGACAGTAAAAAATTATTTTTTGAATAATTTACTATAGAAAAGGCAATCCCTGGCGTAATTAAAATTTGCGACAATATAAAATTAAATTTTGAAAAATTTACTAGGCAATCCCTGGCGCAATTAAAATTTGCGACAGTATAAAATTAAATTTTGAAAAATTTTCTATAGAAAAGGCAATCCCTGGCGTATTTAAAATTTGCGACAGTAAAAAATTATTTTTTGCAAAATTTACTATAGAAAAGGCAATCCCTGGCGTAATTAAAATTTGCGACAATATAAAATTAAATTTTGAAAAATTTACTATAGAAAAGGCAATCCCTGGCGCAATTAAAATTTGCGACAGTATAAAATTAAATTTTGAAAAATTTACTATAGAAAAGGCAATCCCTGGCGTATTTAAAATTTGCGACAGTAAAAAATTATTTTTTGCAAAATTTACTATAGAAGAGGAATCCCTGGCGTATTTAAAATTTGCGACAGTATAAAATTATTTTTTGAAAAATTTACTGTAGAAAAGGCAATCCCTGGCGTATTTAAAATTTGCGACAGTAAAAAATTATTTTTTGAATAATTTACTATAGAAAAGGCAATCCCTGGCGCAATTAAAATTTGCGACAGTATAAAATTAAATTTTGAAAAATTTACTATTGAAAAGGCAATCCCTGGCGTATTTAAAATTTGCGACAGTATAAAATTATTTTTTGAAAAATTTACTGTAGAAAAGGCAATCCCTGGCGTATTTAAAATTTGCGACAGTAAAAAGCTATTTTTTGAATAATTTATTATAGAAAAGGCAATCCCTGGCGTATTTCAAATTGGCGACAGTAAAAAATTAATTTTTGCAAAATTTACTATAGAAGAGTAATCCCTGGCGTATTTAAAATTTGCGACAGTAAAAAAATATTTTTTACAAAATTTACTATAGAAAAGGCAATCCCTGGCGTAATTAAAATTTGCGACAATATAAAATTAAATTTTGAAAAATTTACTATAGAAAAGGCAATTCCTGGCGCAATTAAAATTTGCGACAGTATAAAATTAAATTTTGAAAAATTTACTATAGAAGAGGCAATCCCTGGCGTATTTCAAATTGGCGACAGTAAAAAATTAATTTTTGCAAAATTTACTATAGAAGAGTAATCCCTGGGGTATTTGAAATTTTCGACAGTAAAAAATTATTTTGTGAATAATTTACTACAGAAAAGGCAATTCCTGGCGTATTTAAAATTTGCGACAGTAGAAAATTATTTTTTGAAAAAGTTACTATAGAAAAGGCCATCGCTGGCGTATTTGAAATTTGCGAAAGCAAAAAATTAATTTGTGAAAAATTTACTATAGAAAAGGCAATCCCTGGCGTTTTTAAAATTTGCGACAGTAAAAAATTATTTTTTGAAAAATTTACTATCGAAAAGGTAATCCCTGGCGTAATTAAAATTTGCGACAGTAAAAAATTATTTTTTGAATAGTTTACTATAGAAAAGGCAATCCCTGGCGTATTTGAAATTTGCGACAGTAAAAAATTATTTTTTGAAAAATTTACTATAGAAAAGGCAATACCTGGCGTATTTAAAATTTGCGACAGTAAAAATTAATTTGTGAAAAATTTACTATAGAAAAGGCAATCCCTGGCGTATTTCAAATTGGCGACAGTAAAAAATTAATTTTTGCAAAATTTACTATAGAAGAGTAATCCCTGGGGTATTTGAAATTTTCGACAGTATAAAATTATTTTTTGAAAAATTTACTATAGAAAAGGCAATCCCTGGCGTATTTAAAATTTGCGACAAAAAAAAATTATTTTTTGAATAATTTACTATAGAAAAGGTAATCCCTGGCGTATTTAAAATTTGCGACAGTAAAAATTAATTTGTGAAAAATTTACTATAGAAAAGGCAATCCCTGGCGTATTTCAAATTGGCGACAGTAAAAAATTAATTTTTGCAAAATTTACTATAGAAGAGTAATCCCTGGGGTATTTGAAATTTGAGACAGTATAAAATTAAATTTTGAAAAATTTACTATAGAAAAGGCAATCCCTGGCGTATTTAAAATTTGCGACAGTAAAAATTAATTTGTGAAAAATTTACTATAGAAAAGGCAATCCCTGGCGTATTTCAAATTGGCGACAGTAAAAAATTAATTTTTGCAAAATTTACTATAGAAGAGTAATCCCTGGGTTATTTGAAATTTGCGACAGTATAAAATTATTTTTTAAAAATTTACTGTAGAAAAGGCAATCCCTGGCGTATTTGAAATTTGCGACAGTATAAAATTATTTTTTGAAAAATTTACTATAGAAAAGGCAATACCTGGCGTATTTAAAATTTGCGACAGTAAAAATTAATTTGTGAAAAATTTACTATAGAAAAGGCAATCCCTGGCGTATTTCAAATTGGCGACAGTAAAAATTTATTTTTGCAAAATTTACTATAGAAGAGTAATCCCTGGGGTATTTGAAATTTGCGACAGTATAAAATTAAATTTTGAAAAATTTACTATAGAAAAGGCAATCCCTGGCGTATTTAAAATTTACAACAGTATAAAATTATTTTTTGAAAAATTTACTGTAGAAAAGGCAACCCCTGGCGTATTTAAAATTTGCGACAGTAAAAAATTATTTTTTGAATAATTTACTATAGAAAAGTCAATCCCTGGCGCAATTAAAATTTGCGACAGTATAAAATTAAATTTAAAAAAATTTACTATAGAAAAGGCAATCCCTGGCGTATTTAAAATTTGCGACAGTAAAAAATTAATTTGTGAAAAATTTACTATAGAAAAGGCAATCCCTGGCGTAATTAAAATTTGCGACAGTAAAAAATTATTTTTTGAAAAATTTACTATAGAAAAGGCAATCCCTGGCGCAATTAAAATTTGCGACAGTATAAAATTATTTTTTGAAAAATTTACTATACAAAAGGCAATCCCTGGCGTATTTAATATTTGCGACAGTAAAAATTAATTTGTGAAAAATTTACTATAGAAAAGGCAATCCCTGGCGTATTTAAAATTTGCGACAGTAAGAAATTATTTTTTGAAAAAATTACTGTAGAAAAGGCAATCCCTGGCGGATTTAAAATTTGCGACAGTAAAAAATTATTTTTTAAAAATTTACTATAGAAAAGGTAATCCCTGGCGTAATTAAAATTTGCGACAGTAAAAAATTATTTTTTGAAAAATTTACTATAGAAAAGGTAATCTCTGGCGTAACTAAAACTTGGGACAGTAAAAAATTATTTTTTGAATAATTTACTATAAAAAAGGCAATCCCTGCCGTAATTAAAATTTGCGACAGTAAAAAATTATTTTTTGAATAATTTACTATAGAAAAGGCAATCCCTGGCGTATTTAAAATTTGCGACAGTAGAAAATTATTTTTTGAAAAATTTACTATAGAAAAGGCCTTCCCTGGCGTATTTAATATTTGCGAAAGCAAAAAATTAATTTGTGAAAAATTTACTATAGAAAAGGCAATCCCTGGCGTATTTAAAATTTGCGACAGTAAAAAATTATTTTTTTGAAAAATTTACTATAGAAAAGGTAATACCTGGCGTAATTAAAATTTGCGACAGTAAACAATTATTTTTTGAATAATTTACCATAGAAAAGGCAATCCCTAGCGTATTTAAAATTTGCGACAGTAAGAAAATTCATTTTTGAATAATTTACTATAGAAAAGGCAATCCCTGGCGTATTTCAAATTTGCGACAGAAAAAATTAATTTTTGAAAAATTTACTATAGAAAAGGCAATCCCTGGCGTATTTAAAATTTGCGACAGTAGAAAACTATTTTTTGAAAAATTTACTATATAAAAGGCCTTCCCTGGCGTATTTAAAATTTGCGAAAGCAAAAAATTATTTTTTGAATAATTTAGTATAGAAAAGGCAATCCCTGGCGCAATTAAAATTTGCGACGGTATAAAATTAAATTTTGAAAAATTTTATATAGAAAAGCCAATTCCTGGCGTATTTAAAATTTGCGACAGTATAAAATTATTTTTTGAAAAATTTACTGTAGAAAAGGCAATCCCTGGCGTATTTAAAATTTGCGACAGTAAAAAATTATTTTTTGAATAATTTACCATAGAAAAGGCAATCCCTGGCGCAATTAAAATTTGCGACAGTATAAAATTAAATTTTGAAAAATTTACTAGAGAAAAGGCAATCCCTGGCGTATTTAAAATTTGCGACAGTAAAAAATTATTTTTTGAAAAATTTACTATAGAAAAGGTAATCCCTGGCGTAATTAAAATTTGCGACAGTAAAAAATTATTTTTTGAATAATTTACTATAGAAAAGGCAATCCCTGGCGTATTTAAAATTTGCGACAGTAGAAAATTATTTTTTGAAAAATTTACTATAGAAAAGGCCATCCATGGCGTATTTAAAATTTGCGACAGCAAAAAATTAATTTGTGAAAATTTTACTATAGAAAAGGCAATCCCTGGCGTATTTAAAATTTGCGACAGTAAAAAATTATTTTTTGAAATATTATTTTTTGAAAAATTTACTATAGAAAAGGTAATCCCTGGCGTAATTAAAATTTGCGACAGTAAAAAATTATTTTTTGAATAATTTACTATAGAAAAGGCAATCCCTGGCGTATTTAAAATTTGCAACAGTAAAAAATTATTTTTTGGAAAATTTACTATAGAAAAGGCAATACATGGCGCAATTAAAATTTCCGACAGTAGAAAATTATTTTTTGAAAAATTTACTATAGAAAAGGCAATCCCTGGCGTATTTAAATTTTGCGTCAGTAAAAATTAATTTGTGCAAAAGTTACTATAGAAAAGGCAATCCCTGGCGTAATTAAAATTTGCGACAGTAAAAAATTATTTTTTGAATAATTTACTATAGAAAAGGCAATTCCTGGCGTAATTAAAATTTGCGACAGTAAAAAATTATTTTTTGAAAAATTTACTATAGAAAAGGTAATCCCTGTCGTAATTAAAACTTGGGACAGTAAAAAATTATTTTTTGAATAATTTACTATAGAAAAGGCAATCCCTGGCGTAATTAAAATTTGCGACAGTAAAAAATTATTTTTTGAATAATTTACTATAGAAAAGGCAATCCCTGCCGTTTTTAAAATTTGCTACAGTAAAAAATTATTTTTTGAAAAATTTACTATAGAAAAGGTAATCGCTGGCGTAATTAAAATTTGCGACAGTAAAAAATTATTTTTTTAATAATTTACTATAGAAGAGGCAATCCCTGGCGTATTTAAAATTTGCGACAGTAAAAAATTATTTTTTGAAAAATTTACTACAGAAAAGGCAATACCTGGCGCAATTAAAATTTGCGACACTAGAAAATTATTTTTTGAAAAATTTACTATAGAAAAGACAATCCCTGGCGTATTTAAAATTTGCGACAGTAAAAATTAATTTGTGAAAAATTTACTATAGAAAAGGCAATCCCTGGCGTATTTAAAATTTGCGACAGTAAAAAATTATTTTTTGCAAAATTTACGATAGAAGAGGAAACCCTGGCGTATTTAAAATTTGCGACAGTATAAAATTATTTTTTGAAAAATTTACTGTAGAAAAGGCAATCCCTGGCATATTTAAAATTTGCGACAGTAAAAAATTTTTTTTGAATAATTTACTCCAGAAAAGGCAATCCCTGGCGCAATTAAAATTTGCGACAGTATAAAATTAAATTTTGAAAAATTTACTATATAAAAGGCAATGCCTGGCGTATTTAAAATTTGCGACAGTATAAAATTATTTTTTGAAAAATTTACTGTAGAAAAGGCAATCCATGGCGTATTTAAAATTTGCGACAGTAAAAAATTATTTTTTGAATAATTTACTATAGAAAAGGCAATCCCTGGCGCAATTAAAATTTGCGACAGTATAAAATTAAATTTTAAAAAATTTACTATAGAAAAGGCAATCCCTGGCGTATTTAAAATTTGCGACAGTAAAAAATTAATTTGTGAAAAATTTACTATAGAAAAGGCAATCCCTGGCGTATTTAAAATTTGCGACAGTAAAAAATTAATTTATGAAAAATTTACTATAGAAGAGGCAATCCCTGGCGCATTTAAAATTTGCGACAGTAAAAAATTCTTTTTTGAAAAATTTACTATAGAAAGGCAATCCCTGGCGTATTTAAAATTTGCGACAGTAAGAAATTAATTTGTGAAAAATTTACTATAGAAGAGGCAATCCCTGGCGCATTTAAAATTTGCGACAGTATAAAATTATTTTTTGAAAAATTTACTATAGAAAAGGCAATCCCTGGCGTATTTAAAATTTGCGACAGTAAGAAATTATTTTTTGAATAATTTACTATAGAAAAGGCAATCCCTGGGGTAATTAAAATTTGCGACAATATAAAATTAAAATTTGAAAAAATTTACTATAGAAAAGGCAACCCCTGGCGTATTTAAAATTTGCGACAGTAAAAAATTATTTTTTGCAAAATTTACTATAGAAGAGGAATCCCTGGCGTATTTAAAATTTGCGACAGTATAAAATTATTTTTTGAAAAATTTACTGTAGAAAAGGCAATCCCTGGCGTATTTAAAATTTGCGACAGTAAAAAATTATTTATTGAATAATTTATAATAGAAAAGGCAATCCCTGGCGCAATTAAAATTTGCGACAGTATAAAATTAAATTTTGAAAAATTTACTATAGAAAAGGCAATGCCTGGTGTATTTAAAATTTGCGACAGTATAAAATAATTTTTTGAAAAATTTACTGTAGAAAAGGCAATCCCTGGCGTATTTAAAATTTGCGACTGTAAAAAACTATTTTTTGAATAATTTATTATAGAAAAGGCAATCCCTGGCGCAATTAAAATTTGCGACAGTATAAAATTAAATTTTGAAAAATTTACTATAGAAAAGGCAATGCATGGCGTATTTAAAATTTGCGACAGTATAAAATTATTTTTTGAAAAATTTACTGTAGAAAAGGCAATCCATGGCGTATTTAAAATTTGCGACAGTAAAAAATTATTTTTTGAATAATTTACTATAGAAAACGCAATCCCTGGCGCAATTAAAATTTGCGACAGTATAAAATTAAATTTAAAAAAATTTACTATAGAAAAGGCAATCCCTGGCGTATTTAAAATTTGCGACAGTAAAAAATTAATTTGTGAAAAATTTACTATAGAAAAGGCAATCCTTGGCGTATTTAAAATTTGCGACAGTAAAAAATTATTTTTTGAAAAATTTACTATAGAAAAGGTAATCCCTGGCGTAATTAAAATTTGCGACAGTAAAAAATTATTTTTTTAATACTTTACTATACAAAAGGCAATCCCTGGCATATTTAAAATTTGCGACAGTAAAAAATTATTTTTTGAAAAATTTACTCCTGGCGTAATTAAAATTTGCGACAGTAGAAAATTATTTTTTGAAAAATTTACTATAGAAAAGTCAATCCCTGGCGTATTTAAAATTTGCGACAGTAAAAAATTAAATTGTGAAAAATTTACTATAGAAAAGGCAATCCCTGGCGTATTTAAAATTTGCGACAGTAAAAAATTATTTTTTGCATAATTTACTACAGAAGAGGCAATCCCTGGCGTATTTAAAATTTGCGACAGTAAAAAATTAATTTATGAAAAATTTACTATAGAAGAGGCAATCCCTGGCGCATTTAAAATTTGCCACAGTATAAAATTATTTTTTGAAAAATTTACTATAGAAAAGGCAATCCCTGGCGTATTTAAAATTTGCGACAGTAAAAAATTCTTTTTTGAAAAATTTACTATAGAAAAGGCAATCCCTGGCGTATTTAAAATTTGCGACAGTAAAAAATTAATTTGTGAAAAATTTACTATAGAAGAGGCAATCCCTGGCGCATTTAAAATTTGCGACAGTATAAAATTATTTTTTGAAAAATTTACTACAGAAAAGGCAATCCCTGGCGTATTTAAAATTTGCGACAGTAAAAAATTATTTTTTGAATAATTTACTATAGAAAAGGCAATCCCTGCAGTAATTAAAATTTGCGACAATATAAAATTAAATTTTGAAAAAATTTACTATAGAAAAGGCAACCCCTGGCGCAATTAAAATTTGCGACAGTATAAAATTAAATTTTGAAAAATTTACTATAGAAAAGGCAATCCCTGGCGTATTTAAAATTTGCAACATTAAAAAATTATTTTTTGCAAAATTTACTATAGAAGTGGAATCCCTGGCGTATTTAAAATTTGCGACAGTACAAAATTATTTTTTGAAAAATTTACTGTAGAAAAGGCAATGCCTGGCGTATTTAAAATTTGCGACAGTAAAAAATTATTTATTGAATAATTTACTATAGAAAAGGCAATCATCCCTGGCGCAATTAAAATTTGCGACAGTATAAAATTAAATTTTGAAAAATTTACTATAGAAAAGGCAATCCCTGGCGTATTTAAAATTTGCGACAGTATAAAATTATTTTTTGAAAAATTTACTGTAGAAAAGGCAATCCCTGGCGTATTTAAAATTTGCGACAGTAAAAAATTATTTTTTGAATAATTTACTATAGAAAAGGCAATCCCTGGCGCAATTAAAATTTGCGACAGTATAAAATTAAATTTTGAAAAATTTACTATAGAAAAGGCAACCCCTGGCGTGTTTAAAATTTGCGACAGTAAAAAATTATTTTTTGAATAATTTACTATAGAAAAGGCAATCCCTGGCGCAATTAAAATTTGCGACAGTATAAAATTAAATTTTAAAAAATTTACTATAGAAAAGGCAATCCCTGGCGTATTTAAAATTTGCGACAGTATAAAATTATTTTTTGAAAAATTTACTGTAGAAAAGGCAATCCCTGGCGTATTTAAAATTTGCGACAGTAAAAAATTATTTTTTGAATAATTTACTATAGAAAAGGCAATCCCTGGCGCAATTAAAATTTGCGACAGTATAAAATTAAATTTTGAAAAATTTACTATAGAAAAGGCAATCCCTGGCGCAATTAAAATTTGCGACAGTATAAAATTAAATTTTAAAAAATTTACTATAGAAAAGGCAATCCCAGGCGTATTTAAAATTTGCGACAGTAAAAAATTAGTTTTTGCAAAGTTTACTGTAGAGAAGGCAATCCCTGGCGTATTTAAAATTTACGACAGTAAAAAATTATTTTTTGAATAATTTACTATAGAAAAGGCAATCCCTGCAGTAATTAAAATTTGCGACAATATAAAATTAAATTTTGAAAAAATTTACTATAGAAAAGGCAACCCCTGGCGCAATTAAAATTTGCGACAGCATAAAATTAAATTTTGAAAAATTTACTATAGAAAAGGCAATCCCTGGCGTATTTAAAATTTGCAACATTAAAAAATTATTTTTTGCAAAGTTTACTATAGAAGTGGAATCCCTGGCGTATTTAAAATTTGCGACAGTACAAAATTATTTTTTGAAAAATTTACTGTAGAAAAGGCAATGCCTGGCGTATTTAAAATTTGCGACAGTAAAAAATTATTTATTGAATAATTTACTATAGAAAAGGCAATCCCTGGCGCAATTAAAATTTGCGACAGTATAAAATTAAATTTTGAAAAATTTACTATAGAAAAGGCAATCCCTGGCGTATTTAAAATTTGCGACAGTATAAAATTATTTTTTGAAAAATTTACTGTAGAAAAGGCAATCCCTGGCGTATTTAAAATTTGCGACAGTAAAAAATTATTTTTTGAATAATTTACTATAGAAAAGGCAATCCCTGGCGCAATTAAAATTTGCGACAGTATAAAATTAAATTTTGAAAAATTTACTATAGAAAAGGCAATCCCTGGCGCAATTAAAATTTGCGACAGTATAAAATTAAATTTTAAAAAATTTACTATAGAAAAGGCAATCCCTGGCGTATATAAAATTTGCGACAGTAAAAAATTAATTTGTGAAAAATTTACTATAGAAAAGGCAATCCTTGGCGTATTTAAAATTTGCGACAGTAAAAAATTATTTTTTGAAAAATTTACTATAGAAAAGGTAATCCCTGGCGTATTTAAAATTTGCGACAGTAAAAAATTAATTTGTGAAAAATTTACTATAAAAGAGGCAATGCCTGGCGTATTTAAAATTTGCGACAGTATAAAATTATTTTTTGAAAAATTTACTGTAGAAAAGGCAATCCATGGCGTATTTAAAATTTGCGACATTAAAAAATTATTTTTTGAATAATTTACTATAGAAAAGGCAATCCCTGGCGCAATTAAAATTTGCGACAGTATAAAATTAAATTTTAAAAAATTTACTATAGAAAAGGCAATCCCTGGCGTATTTAAAATTTGCGACAGTAAAAAATTAATTTGTGAAAAATTTACTATAGAAAAGGCAATCCCTGGCGTATTTAAAATTTGCGACAGTAAAAAATTAATTTATGAAAAATTTACTATAGAAGAGGCAATCCCTGGCACATTTAAAATTTGCGACAGTAAAAAATTCTTTTTTGAAAAATTTACTATAGAAAAGGCAATCCCTGGCGTATTTAAAATTTGTGACAGTAAAAAATTAATTTGTGAAAAATTTACTATAGAAGAGGCAATCCCTGGCGCATTTAAAATTTGCGACAGTATAAAATTATTTTTTGAAAAATTTACTATAGAAAAGGCAATCCCTGGCGTATTTAAAATTTGCGACAGTAAGAAATAATTTTTTGAATAATTTACTATAGAAAAGGCAATCCCTGGCGTAATTAAAATTTGCGACAATATAAAATTAAAATTTGAAAAAATTTACTATAGAAAAGGCAACCCCTGGCGTATTTAAAATTTGCGACAGTAAAAAATTATTTTTTGCAAAATTTACTATAGAAGAGGAATCCCTGGCGTATTTAAAATTTGCGACAGTATAAAATTATTTTTTGAAAAATTTACTGTAGAAAAGGCAATCCCTGGCGTATTTAAAATTTGCGACAGTAAAAAATTATTTATTGAATAATTTATAATAGAAAAGGCAATCCCTGGCGCAATTAAAATTTGCGACAGTATAAAATTAAATTTTGAAAAATTTACTATAGAAAAGGTAATGCCTGGTGTATTTAAAATTTGCGACAGTATAAAATAATTTTTTGAAAAATTTACAGTAGAAAAGGCAATCCCTGGCGTATTTAAAATTTGCGACTGTAAAAAACTATTTTTTGAATAATTTATTATAGAAAAGGCAATCCCTGGCGCAATTAAAATTTGCGACAGTATAATATTAAATTTTGAAAAATTTACTATAGAAAAGGCAATGCATGGCGTATTTAAAATTTGCGACAGTATAAAATTATTTTTTGAAAAATTTACTGTAGAAAAGGCAATCCATGGCGTATTTAAAATTTGCGACAGTAAAAAATTATTTTTTGAATAATTTACTATAGAAAACGCAATCCCTGGCGCAATTAAAATTTGCGACAGTATAAAATTAAATTTTAAAAAATTTACTATAGAAAAGGCAATCCCTGGCGTATTTAAAATTTGCGACAGTAAAAAATTAATTTGTGAAAAATTTACTATAGAAAAGGCAATCCCTGGCGTATTTAAAATTTGCGACAGTAAAAAATTATTTTTTGAAAAATTTACTATAGAAAAGGTAAGCCCTGGCGTAATTAAAATTTGCGACAGTAAAAAATTATTTTTTTAATACTTTACTATACAAAAGGCAATCCCTGGCGTATTTAAAATTTGCGACAGTAAAAAATTATTTTTTGAAAAATTTACTCCTGGCGCAATTAAAATTTGCGACAGTAGAAAATTATTTTTTGAAAAATGTACTATAGAAAAGGCAATCCCTGGCGTATTTAAAATTTGCGACAGTAAAAAATTAAATTGTGAAAAATTTACTATAGAAAAGGCAATCCCTGGCGTATTTAAAATTTGCGACAGTAAAAAATTATTTTTTGCATAATTTACTACAGAAGAGGCAATCCCTGGCGTATTTAAAATTTGCGACAGTAAAAAATTAATTTGTGAAAAATTTACTATAGAAGAGGCAATCCCTGGCGCATTTAAAATTTGCCACAGTATAAAATTATTTTTTGAAAAATTTACTATAGAAAAGGCAATCCCTGGCCTATTTAAAATTTGCGACAGTAAAAAATTCTTTTTTGAAAAATTTACTATAGAAAAGGCAATCCCTGGCGTATTTAAAATTTGCGACAGTAAAAAATTAATTTGTGAAAAATTTACTATAGAAGAGGCAATCCCTGGCGCATTTAAAATTTGCGACAGTAAAAAATTATTTATTGAATAATTTACTATAGAAAAGGCAATCCCTGGCGCAATTAAATTTTGCGACAGTATAAAATTAAATTTTGAAAAATTTACTATAGAAAAGGCAATCCCTGGCGTATTTAAAATTTGCGACAGTATAAAATTATTTTTTGAAAAATTTACTGTAGAAAAGGCAACCCCTGGCGTGTTTAAAATTTGCGACAGTAAAAAATTATTTTTTGAATAATTTACTATAGAAAAGGCAATCCCTGGCGCAATTAAAATTTGCGACAGTATAAAATTAAATTTTGAAAAATTTACTATAGAAAAGGCAATCCCTGGCGTATTTAAAATTTGCGACAGTATAAAATTATTTTTTGAAAAATTTACTGTAGAAAAGGCAACCCCTGGCGTGTTTAAAATTTGCGACAGTAAAAAATTATTTTTTGAATAATTTACTATAGAAAAGGCAATCCCTGGCGTATTTAAAATTTGCGACATTAAAAAATTATTTTTTCCAAAATTTACTATAGAAGTGGAATCCCTGGCGTATTTAAAATTTGCGACAGTATAAAATTATTTTTTGAAAAATTTACTGTAGAAAAGGCAATCCCTGGCGTATTTAAAATTTGCGACAGTAAAAAATTATTTTTTGAATAATTTACTATAGAAAAGGCAATCCCTGGCGCAATTAAAATTTGCGACAGTATAAAATTAAATTTTGAAAAATTTACTATAGAAAAGGCAATCCCTGGCGTATTTAAAATTTGCGACAGTATAAAATTATTTTTTGAAAAATTTACTGTAGAAAAGGCAACCCCTGGCGTGTTTAAAATTTGCGACAGTAAAAAATTATTTTTTGAATAATTTACTATAGAAAAGGCAATCCCTGGCGCAATTAAAATTTGCGACAGTATAAAATTAAATTTTAAAAAATTTACTATAGAAAACGCAATCCCTGGCGCAATTAAAATTTGCGACAGTATAAAATTAAATTTTAAAAAATTTACTATAGAAAAGGCAATCCCTGGCGTATTTAAAATTTGCGACAGTAAAAAATTAATTTGTGAAAAATTTACTATAGAAAAGGCAATCCCTGGCGTATTTAAAATTTGCGACAGTAAAAAATTATTTTTTGAAAAATTTACTATAGAAAAGGTAATCCCTGGCGTAATTAAAATTTGCGACAGTAAAAAATTATTTCTTTAATACTTTACTATACAAAAGGCAATCCCTGGCGTATTTAAAATTTGCGACAGTAAAAAATTATTTTTTGAAAAATTTACTCCTGGCGCAATTAAAATTTGCGACAGTAGAACATTATTTTTTGAAAAATGTACTATAGAAAAGGCAATCCCTGGCGTATTTAAAATTTGCGACAGTAAAAAATTAAATTGTGAAAAATTTACTATAGAAAAGGCAATCCCTGGCGTATTTAAAATTTGCGACAGTAAAAAATTATTTTTTGCATAATTTACTACAGAAGAGGCAATCCCTGGCGTATTTAAAATTTGCGACAGTAAAAAATTAATTTGTGAAAAATTTACTATAGAAGAGGCAATCCCTGGCGCATTTAAAATTTGCCACAGTATAAAATTATTTTTTGAAAAATTTACTATTGAAAAGGCAATCCCTGGCCTATTTAAAATTTGCGACAGTAAAAAATTCTTTTTTGAAAAATTTACTATAGAAAAGGCAATCCCTGGCGTATTTAAAATTTGCGACAGTAAAAAATTAATTTGTGAAAAATTTACTATAGAAGAGGCAATCCCTGGCGCATTTAAAATTTGCGACAGTAAAAAATTATTTATTGAATAATTTACTATAGAAAAGGCAATCCCTGGCGCAATTAAATTTTGCGACAGTATAAAATTAAATTTTGAAAAATTTACTATAGAAAAGGCAATCCCTGGCGTATTTAAAATTTGCGACAGTATAAAATTATTTTTTGAAAAATTTACTGTAGAAAAGGCAACCCCTGGTGTGTTTAAAATTTGCGACAGTAAAAAATTATTTTTTGAATAATTTACTATAGAAAAGGCAATCCCTGGCGCAATTAAAATTTGCGACAGTATAAAATTAAATTTTGAAAAATTTACTATAGAAAAGGCAATCCCTGGCGTATTTAAAATTTGCGACAGTATAAAATTATTTTTTGAAAAATTTACTGTAGAAAAGGCAACCCCTGGCGTGTTTAAAATTTGCGACAGTAAAAAATTATTTTTTGAATAATTTACTATAGAAAAGGCAATCCCTGGCGTATTTAAAATTTGCGACATTAAAAAATTATTTTTTGCAAAATTTACTATAGAAGTGGAATCCCTGGCGTATTTAAAATTTGCGACAGTATAAAATTATTTTTTGAAAAATTTACTGTAGAAAAGGCAATCCCTGGCGTATTTAAAATTTGCGACAGTAAAAAATTATTTTTTGAATAATTTACTATAGAAAAGGCAATCCCTGGCGCAATTAAAATTTGCGACAGTATAAAATTAAATTTTGAAAAATTTACTATAGAAAAGGCAATCCCTGGCGTATTTAAAATTTGCGACAGTATAAAATTATTTTTTGAAAAATTTACTGTAGAAAAGGCAACCCCTGGCGTGTTTAAAATTTGCGACAGTAAAAAATTAATTTGTGAAAAATTTACTATAGAAAAGGCAATCCCTGGCGTATTTAAAATTTGCGACAGTAAAAAATTATTTTTTGAAAAATTTACTATAGAAAAGGTAATCCCTGGCGTATTTAAAATTTGCGACAGTAAAAAATTAATTTGTGAAAAATTTACTATAAAAGAGGCAATCCCTGGCGCATTTAAAATTTGCGACAGTATAAAATTATTTTTTGAAAAATTTACTATAGAAAAGGCAATCCCTGGCGTATTTAAAATTTACGACAGTAAAAAATTATTTTTTGAAAAATTTACTATAGAAAAGGCAATCCCAGGCGTATTTAAAATTTGCGACAGTAAAAAATTAGTTTTTGCAAAGTTTACTGTAGAGAAGGCAATCCCTGGCGTATTTAAAATTTGCGACAGTAAAAAATTAATTTGTGAAAAATTTACTATAGAAAAGGCAATACCTGGCGTATTTAAAATTTGCGACAGTAAAAAATTATTTTTTGAAAAATTTACTATAGAAGAGGTAATCCCTGGCGTATTTAAAATTTGCGACAGTAAAAAATTAATTTGTGAAAAATTTACTATAAAAGAGGCAATCCCTGGCGCATTTAAAATTTGCGACAGTATAAAATTATTTTTTGAAAAATTTACTATAGAAAAGGCAATCCCTGGCGTATTTAAAATTTGCGACAGTAAAAAATTATTTTTTGAAAAATTTACTATAGAAAAGGCAATTCTAGGCGTATTTAAAATTTGCGACAGTAAAAAATTAGTTTTTGCAAAGTTTACTGTAGAGAAGGCAATCCCTGGCGTATTTAAAATTTGCGACAGTAAAAAATTAATTTGTGAAAAATTTACTATAGAAGAGGCAATCCCTGGCGCATTTAAAATTTGCGACAGTATAAAATTATTTTTTGAAAAATTTACTATAGAAAAGGCAATCCCTGGCGTATTTAAAATTTGCGACAGTAAAAAATTATTTTTTGAAAAATTTACTCCTGGCGCAATTAAAATTTGCGACAGTAGAAAATTATTTTTTGAAAAATTTACTATAGAAAAGGCAATCCCTGGCGTATTTAAAATTTGCGACAGCAAAAAATTAAATTGTGAAAAATTTACTATATAAAAAGGCAATCCCTGGCGTATTTAAAATTTGCGACAGTAAAAAATTATTTTTTGCATAATTTACTACAGAAGAGGCAATCCCTGGCGTATTTAAAATTTGCGACAGTAAAAAATTAATTTGTGAAAAATTTAGTATAGAAGAGGCAATCCCTGGCGCATTTAAAATTTGCCACAGTATAAAATTATTTTTTGAAAAATTTACTATAGAAAAGGCAATCCCTGGCGTATTTAAAATTTGCGACAGTAAAAAATTCTTTTTTGAAAAATTTACTATAGAAAAGGCAATCCCTGGCGTATTTAAAATTTGCGACAGTAAAAAATTAATTTGTGAAAAATTTACTATAGAAGAGGCAATCCCTGGCGCAATTAAAATTTGCGACAGTATAAAATTAAATTTTGAAAAATTTACTATAGAAAAGGCAATCCCTGGCGTATTTAAAATTTGCGACAGTATAAAATTATTTTTTGAAAAATTTACTGTAGAAAAGGCAACCCCTGGCGTGTTTAAAATTTGCGACAGTAAAAAATTATTTTTTGAATAATTTACTATAGAAAAGGCAATCCCTGGCGCAATTAAAATTTGCGACAGTATAAAATTAAATTTTGAAAAATTTACTATAGAAAAGGCAATCCCTGGCGTATTTAAAATTTGCGACAGTATAAAATTATTTTTTGAAAAATTTACTGTAGAAAAGGCCACCCCTGGCGTGTTTAAATTTGCGACAGTAAAAAATTATTTTTTGAATAATTTACTATAGAAAAGGCAATCCCTGGCGTATTTAAAATTTGCGACATTAAAAAATTATTTTTTGCAAAATTTACTATAGAAGTGGAATCCCTGGCGTATTTAAAATTTGCGACAGTATAAAATTATTTTTTGAAAAATTTACTGTAGAAAAGGCAATCCCTGGCGTATTTAAAATTTGCGACAGTAAAAAATTATTTATTGAATAATTTACTATAGAAAAGGCAATCCCTGGCGCAATTAAAATTTGCGACAGTATAAAATTAAATTTTGAAAAATTTACTATAGAAAAGGCAATCCCTGGCGTATTTAAAATTTGCGACAGTATAAAATTATTTTTTGAAAAATTTACTGTAGAAAAGGCAGTCCCTGGCGTATTTAAAATTTGCGACAGTAAAAAATTATTTTTTGAATAATTTACTATAGAAAAGGCAATCCCTGGCGCAATTAAAATTTGCGACAGTATAAAATTAAATTTTGAAAAATTTACTATAGAAAAGGCAATCCCTGGCGTATTTAAAATTTGCGACAGTATAAAATTATTTTTTGAAAAATTTACTGTAGAAAAGGCAACCCCTGGCGTGTTTAAAATTTGCGACAGTAAAAAATTATTTTTTGAATAATTTACTATAGAAAAGGCAATCCCTGGCGCAATTAAAATTTGCGACAGTATAAAATTAAATTTAAAAAAATTTACTATAGAAAAGGCAATCCCTGGCGTATTTAAAATTTGCGACAGTAAAAAATTAATTTGTGAAAAATTTACTATAGAAAAGGCAATCCCTGGCGTATTTAAAATTTGCGACAGTAAAAAATTATTTTTTGAAAAATTTACTATAGAAAAGGTAATCCCTGGCGTATTTAAAATTTGCGACAGTAAAAAATTAATTTGTGAAAAATTTACTATAAAAGAGGCGCATTTAAAATTTGCGACAGTATAAAATTATTTTTTGAAAAATTTACTATAGAAAAGGCAATCCCTGGCGTATTTAAAATTTGCGACAGTAAAAAATTATTTTTTGAAAAATTTACTATAGAAAAGGCAATCCCAGGCGTATTTAAAATTTGCGACAGTAAAAAATTAGTTTTTGCAAAGTTTACTGTAGAGAAGGCAATGCCTGGCGTATTTAAAATTTGCGACAGTAAAAAATTAATTTGTGAAAAATTTACTATAGAAGAGGCAATCCCTGGCGCATTTAAAATTTGCGACAGTATAAAATTATTTTGTGAAAAATTTACTATAGAAAGGGCAATCCCTGGCGTATTTAAAATTTGCGGCAGTAAAAAATTATTTTTTGAAACATTTACTCCTGGCGCAATTAAAATTTGCGACAGTAGAAAATTATTTTTTGAAAAATTTACTATAGAAAAGGCAATCCCTGGCGTATTTAAAATTTGCGACAGTAAAAAATTAAATTGTGAAAAATTTACTATAGAAAAGGCAATCCCTGGCGTATTTAAAATTTGCGACAGTAAAAAATTATTTTTTGCATAATTTACTACAGAAGAGGCAATCCCTGGCGTATTTAAAATTTGCGACAGTAAAAAACTAATTTGTGAAAAATTTACTATAGAAGAGGCAATCCCTGGCACATTTAAAATTTGCCACAGTATAAAATTATTTTTTGAAAAATTTACTATAGAAAGGCAATCCCTGGCGTATTTAAAATTTGCGACAGTAAAAAATTCTTTTTGAAAAATTTACTATAGAAAAGGCAATCCCTGGCGTATTTAAAATTTGCGACAGTAAAAAATTAATTTGTGAAAAATTTACTATAGAAGAGGCAATCCCTGGCGCATTTAAAATTTGCGACAGTATAAAATTATTTTTGAAAAATTTACTATAGAAAAGGCAATCCCTGGCGTATTTAAAATTTGCGACAGTAAAAAATTATTTTTTGAATAATTTTATATAGAAAAGGCAATCCCTGGCGTAATTAAAATTTGCGACAATATAAAATTAAATTTGAAAAATTTACTATAGAAAAAGGCAACCCCTGGCGCAATTAAAATTTGCGACAGTATAAAATTAAATTTTGAAAAATTTACTATAGAAAAAGGCAATGCCTGGCGTATTTAAAATATGCGACAGTAAAAAATTTTTTTTGCAAAATTTACTATAAAAGAGGAATCCCTGGCGTATTTAAAATTTGCGACAGTATAAAATTATTTTTTGAAAAATTTACTGTAGAAAAGGCAATCCCTGGCGTATTTAAAATTTGCGACAGTAAAAAATTATTTTTTGAATAATTTACTATAGAAAAGGCAATCCCTGGCGTAATTAAAATTTGCGACAATATAAAATTAAATTTTGAAAAATTTACTATAGAAAAGGCAACCCCTGGCGCAATTAAAATTTGCGACAGTATAAAATTAAATTTTGAAAAATTTACTATAGAAAAGGCAATCCCTGCCGTATTTAAAATTTGCGACAGTAAAAAATTATTTTTTTGCAAAATTTACTTTAGAAGAGGAATCCCTGGCGTATTTAAAATTTGCGACAGTATAAAATTATTTTTGAAAAATTTACTGTAGAAAAGGCAATCCCTGGCGTATTTAAAATTTGCGACAGTAAAAAATTATTTTTGAATAATTTACTATAGAAAAGGCAATCCCTGGCGCAGTTAAAATTTGCGACAGTATAAAATTAAATTTTGAAAAATTTACTATAGAAAAGGCAATCACTGGCGTATTTAAAATTTGCGACAGTATAAAATAATTTTTTGAAAAATTTACTGTAGAAAAGGCAATCCCTGGCGTATTTAAAATTTGCGACAGTAAAAAACTATTTTTTGAATAATTTATTATAGAAAAGGCAATCCCTGGCGCAATTAAAATTTGCGACAGTATAAAATTAAATTTTAAAAATTTACTATAAAAAGGCAATCCCTGGCGTATTTAAAATTTCCGACAGTATAAAATTATTTTTTGAAAAATTTACTGTAGAAAAGGCAATCCCTGGCGTATTTAAAATTTGCGACAGTAAAAAATTATTTTTTGAAAAATTTACTATAGAAAAGGGTAATCCCTGGCGTAATTAAAATTTGCGACAGTAAAAAATTTTTTTTGAAAAATTTACTATAGAAAAGGTAATCCCAGGCGTAATTAAAACTTGGGACAGTAAAAAAATTATTTTTTGAATAATTTACTATAGAAAAGGCAATCCCTGGCGTAATTAAAATTTGCGACAGTAAAAAATTATTCTTTGAATAGTTTACTATAGAAAAGGCAATTCCTGGCGTATTTAAAATTTGCGACAGTAGAAAATTATTTTTTGAAAAATTTACTATAGAAACGGCCATCGCTGGCGTATTTGAAATTTGCGAAAGCAAAAAATTAATTTGTGAAAAATTTACTATAGAAAAGGCAATCCCTGGCGTTTTTAAAATTTGCGACAGTAAAACATTATTTTTTGAAAAATTTACTATAGAAAAGGTAATCCCTGGCGTAATTAAAATTTGCGACAGTATAAAATTAAATTTTGAAAAATTTACTATAGAAAAGGCAATCCCTGGCGTATTTAAAATTTGCGACAGCAAAAAATTAGTTTTTGAAAAATTTACTATAGAAAAGGCAATCCCTGGCGTAATTAAAATTTGCGACAGTATAAAATTAAATTTTGAAAATTTACTATAGAAAAGGCAATCCCTGGCGTAATTAAAATTTGCGACAGTAAAAAATTATTTTTTTGCAAAATTTACTATAGAAAAGCGATCCCTGGCGTAATTAAAATTTGCGACAGTAAAAAATTATTTTTTGAAAAATTTACGGTAGAAAAGGCAATCCCTGGCACAATTAAAATTTGCGACAATAGAAAATTATTTTTTGAAAAATTTACTATAGAAAAGGCAATCCCTGGCGTATTTAAAATTTGCGACAGTAAAAAATTATTTTTTGAAAAATTTACTATAGAAAAGGCAATCCCTGGCATGTTTAAAATTTGCGACAGTAAAAAATTAGTTTTTGCAAAGTTTACTGTAGAAAAGGCAATCCCTGGCGTATTTAAAATTTGCGACAGTAAAAAATTATTTTTTGAAAAATTTACTGTAGAAAAGGTAATCCCTGGCGTAATTAAAACTTGCGACAGTAAAAAATTATTTTTTGAATAATTTACTATAGAAAAGGCAATCCCTGGCGAAATTAAAATTTGCGACAGTAAAAAATTATTTTTTGAAAAATTTACTATAGAAAAGGCAATCCCTGGCGTATTTAAAATTTGCGACAGTAGAAAATTATTTTTTGAAAAATTTACTATAGAAAAGGCCATCCCTGGCGTATTTAAAATTTGCGACAGCAAAAAATTAATTTGTGAAAAATTTACTATAGAAAAGGCAATCCCTGGCGTATTTAAAATTTGCGACAGTAAAAAAATATTTTTTGAAAAATTTACTATAGAAAAGGCAATCCCTGGCGTATTTAAAATTTGCGACAGTATAAAATTAAATTTTGATAAATTTACTATAGAAAAGGCAATCCCTGGCGTATTTAAAATTTTCGACAGTAAAAAATTATTTTTTGAAAAATTTACTATAGAAAAGGTAATCCCTGGCGTAATTAAAATTTGCGACAGTAAAAAGTTATTTTTTGAATAATTTACTATAGAAAAGGCAAACCCTGGCGTATTTAAAATTTGCGACAATAAAAAATTATTTTTTCAAATATTTACTATAGAAAAGGCAATACCAGGCGCAATTAAAATTTCCGACAGTAGAAAATTATTTTTTGAAAAATTTTCTATAGAAAAGGCAATCCCTGGCGTATTTATAATTTGCGACACTAAAAATTAATTTGTGAAAAATTTACTATAGAAAAGGCAATCCCTGGCGTAATTAAAATTTGCGACAGTAAAAAAATATTTTTTGCAAAATTTACTATAGGAGAGGCAATCCCTGGTGTATTTAAAATTTGCGACAGTATAAAATTATTTTTTGAAAAATTTACTGTAGAAAAGGAAATCCCTGGCGTATTTAAAATTTGCGACAGTAAAAAATTATTTTTTGAAAAATTTACTATAGAAAAGGCAATACCTGGCGCAATTAAAATTTGCGACAGTAGAAAATTATTTTTTGAAAAATTTACCATAGAAAAGGCAATCCCTGGCGTATTTAAAATTTGCGACAGTAAAAATTAATTTGTGAAAAATTTACAATAGAAAAGGCCACCCCTGGCGTATTTAAAATTGGCGAAAGCAAAAAATTAATTTGTGAAAAATTTACTATAGAAAAGGCAATCCCTGGCGTATTTAAAATTTGCGACAGTAAAAAATTATTTTTTGAAAAATTTACTATAGAAAAGTTAATCCCTGGCGTATTTAAAATTTGTGACAGTAAAAAAATTATTTTTTGAATAATTTACTATAGAAAAGGCAATCCCTGGCGTATTTAAAATTTGCGACAGTAAAAAATTATTTTTTGAAAAATTTACTATAGAAAAGGCAATACCTGGCGCAATTAAAATTTGCGACAGTAGAAAATTATTTTTTGAAAAATTTACCATAGAAAAGGCAATCCCTGGCGTATTTAAAATTTGCGACAGTAAAAATTAATTTGTGAAAAATTTACTATAGAAAAGGCAATCCCTGGCGTATTTAAAATTTGCGACAGTAAAAAATAATTTTTTGCAAAATTTACCATAGAAGAGGAATCCCTGGCGTATTTAAAATTTTCGACAGTATAAAATAATTTTTTGAAAAATTTACTGTAGAAAAGGCAATCCCTGACGTATTTAAAATTTGCGACAGTAAAAAATTATTTTTTGAATAATTTACTATAGAAAAGGCAATCCCTGGCGCAATTAAAATTGGCGACAGTATGAAATTAAATTTTGAAAAATTTACTATAGAAAAGGCAATCCCCGGCGTATTTAAAATTTGCGACAGCATAAAATTATTTTTTGAAAAATTTACTGTAGAAAAGGCAATCCCTGGCGTATTTAAAATTTGCGACAGTAAAAAATTATTTTTTGAATAATTTACTATAGAAAAGTCAATCTCTGGCGCAATTAAAATTTGCGACAGTATAAAATTAAATTTTGAAAAATTTACTATAGAAAAGGCAATCCCTGGCATATTTAAAATTTGCGACAGTAAAAAATTAATTTGTGAAAAATTTACGATAGAAAAGGCAATCCCTGGCGTAGTTAAAATTTGCGACAGTAAAAAATTATTTTTTGGCAAACTTTACTATAGAAGGGGCAATACCTGGCGTATTTAACATTTGCGACAGTATAAAATTAAATTTTGAAAAATTTACTATAGAAAAGGCAATGCCTGGTGTATTTAAAATTTGCGACAGTATAAAATAATTTTTTGAAAAATTTACTGTATAAAAGGCAATCCCTGGCGTATTTAAAATTTGCGACTGTAAAAAACTATTTTTTGAATAATTTATTATAGAAAAGGCAATCCCTGGCGCAATTAAAATTTGCGACAGTATAAAATTAAATTTTGAAAAATTTACTATAGAAAAGGCAATGCATGGCGTATTTAAAATTTGCGACAGTATAAAATTATTTTTTGAAAAATTTACTGTAGAAAAGGCAATCCATGGCGTATTTAAAATTTGCGACAGTAAAAAATTATTTTTTGAATAATTTACTATAGAAAACGCAATCCCTGGCGCAATTAAAATTTGCGACAGTATAAAATTAAATTTTAAAAAATTTACTATAGAAAAGGCAATCCCTGGCGTATTTAAAATTTGCGACAGTAAAAAATTAATTTGTGAAAAATTTACTATAGAAAAGGCAATCCCTGGCGTATTTAAAATTTGCGACAGTAAAAATTATTTTTTGAAAAATTTACTATAGAAAAGGTAATCCCTGGCGTAATTAAAATTTGCGACAGTAAAAAATTATTTTTTTAATACTTTACTATACAAAAGGCAATCCCTGGCGTATTTAAAATTTGCGACAGTAAAAAATTATTTTTTGAAAAATTTACTCCTGGCGCAATTAAAATTTGCGACAGTAGAAAATTATTTTTTGAAAAATTTACTATAGAAAAGGCAATCCCTGGCGTATTTAAAATTTGCGACAGTAAAAAATTAAATTGTGAAAAATTTACTATAGAAAAGGCAATCCCTGGCGTATTTAAAATTTGCGACAGTAAAAAATTATTTTTTGCATAATTTACTACAGAAGAGGCAATCCCTGGCGTATTTAAAATTTGCGACAGTAAAAAATTAATTTATGAAAAATTTACTAGAGAAGAGGCAATCCCTGGCGCATTTAAAATTTGCCACAGTATAAAATTATTTTTTGAAAAATTTACTATAGAAAAGGCAATCCCTGGCGTATTTAAAATTTGCGACAGTAAAAAATTCTTTTTTGAAAAATTTACTATAGAAAAGGCAATCCCTGGCGTATTTAAAATTTGCGACAGTAAAAAATTAATTTGTGAAAAATTTACTATAGAAGAGGCAATCCTTGGCGCATTTAAAATTTGCGACAGTATAAAATTATTTTTTGAAAAATTTACTATAGAAAAGGCAATCCCTGGCGTATTTAAAATTTGCGACAGTAAAAAATTATTTTTTGAATAATTTACTATAGAAAAGGCAATCCCTGCAGTAATTAAAATTTGCGACAATATAAAATTAAATTTTGAAAAAATTTACTATAGAAAAGGCAACCCCTGGCGCAATTAAAATTTGCGACAGTATAAAATTAAATTTTGAAAAATTTACTATAGAAAAGGCAATTCCTGGCGTATTTAAAATTTGCAACATTAAAAAATTATTTGTTGCAAAATTTACTATAGAAGTGGAATCCCTGGCGTATTTAAAATTTGCGACAGTACAAAATTATTTTTTGAAAAATTTACTGTAGAAAAGGCAATGCCTGGCGTATTTAAAATTTGCGACAGTAAAAAATTATTTATTGAATAATTTACTATAGAAAAGGCAATCCCTGGCGCAATTAAAATTTGCGACAGTATAAAATTAAATTTGAAAAATTTACTATAGAAAAGGCAATCCCAGGCGTATTTAAAATTTGCGACAGTATAAAATTATTTTTTGAAAAATTTACTGTAGAAAAGGCAATCCCTGGCGTATTTAAAATTTGCGACAGTAAAAAATTATTTTTTGAATAATTTACTATAGAAAAGGCAATCCCTGGCGCAATTAAAATTTGCGACAGTATGAAATTAAATTTTGAAAAATTTACTATAGAAAAGGCAATCCCTGGCGTATTTAAAATTTGCGACAGTATCAAATTATTTTTTGAAAAATTTTTTTGTAGAAAAGGCAACCCCTGGCGTGTTTAAAATTTGCGACAGTAAAAAATTATTTTTTGAATAATTTACTATAGAAAAGGCAATCCCTGGCGCAATTAAAATTTGCGACAGTATAAAATTAAATTTTAAAAAATTTACTATAGAAAAGGCAATCCCTGGCGTATATAAAATTTGCGACAGTAAAAAATTAATTTGTGAAAAATTTACTATAGAAAAGGCAATCCTTGGCGTATTTTAAAATTTGCGACAGTAAAAAATTATTTTTTGAAAAATTTACTATAGAAAAGGTAATCCCTGGCGTATTTAAAATTTGCGACAGTAAAAAATTAATTTCTGAAAAATTTACTATAAAAGAGGCAATCCCTGGCGCATTTAAAATTTGCGACAGTAATAAAATTATTTTTTGAAAAATTTACTATAGAAAAGGCAAACCCTGGCGTATTTAAAATTTGCGACAGTAAAAAATTATTTTTTGAAAAATTTACTATAGAAAAGGCAATCCCAGGCGTATTTAAAAATTGCGACAGTAAAAAATTAGTTTTTGCAAAGTTTACTGTAGAGAAGGCAATCCCTGGCGTATTTAAAATTTGCGACAGTAAAAAAATTAATTTGTGAAAAATTTACTATAGAAGAGGCAATCCCTGGCGCATTTAAAATTTGCGACAGTATAAAATTATTTTTTGAAAAATTTACTATAGAAAAGGCAATCCCTGGCGTATTTAAAATTTGCGACAGTAAAAAATTATTTTTTGAAAAATTTACTCCTGGCGCAATTAAAATTTGTGACAGTAGAAAATTATTTTTTGAAAAATTTACTATAGAAAAGGCAATGCCTGGCGTATTTAAAATTTGCGACAGTATAAAATTATTTTTTGAAAAATTTACTGTAGAAAAGGCAATCCATGGCGTATTTAAAATTTACGACAGTAAAAAATTATTTTTTGAATAATTTACTATAGAAAAGGCAATCCCAGGCGCAATTAAAATTTGCCAAAGTATAAAATTAAATTTTAAAAAATTTACTATAGAAAAGGCAATCCCTGGCGTATTTAAAATTTGCGACAGTAAAAAATTAATTTGTGAAAAATTTACTATAGAAAAGGCAATCCCTGGCGTATTTAAAATTTGCGACAGTAAAAAATTAATTTATGAAAAATTTACTATAGAAGAGGCAATCCCTGGCGCATTTAAAATTTGCGACAGTAAAAAATTCTTTTTTGAAAAATTTACTATAGAAAAGGCAATCCCTGGCGTATTTAAAATTTGCGACAGTAAAAAATTAATTTGTGAAAAATTTACTATAGAAGAGGCAATCCCTGGCGCATTTAAAATTTGCGACAGTATAAAATTATTTTTTGAAAAATTTACTATAGAAAAGGCAATCCCTGGCGTATTTAAAATTTGCGACAATAAGAAATTATTTTTTGAATAATTTACTATAGAAAAGGCAATCCCTGGCGTAATTAAAATTTGCGACAATATAAAATTAAAATTTGAAAAAATTTACTATAGAAAAGGCAACCCCTGGCGTATTTAAAATTTGCGACAGTAAAAAATTATTTTTTGCAAAATTTACTATAGAAGAGGAATCCCTGGCGTATTTAAAATTTGCGACAGTATAAAATTATTTTTTGAAAAATTTACTGTAGAAAAGGTAAACCCTGGCGTATTTAAAATTTGCGACAGTAAAAAATTATTTATTGAATAATTTATAATAGAAAAGGCAATCCCTGGCGCAATTAAAATTTGCGACAGTATAAAATTAAATTTTGAAAAATTTACTATAGAAAAGGCAATGCCTGGTGTATTTAAAATTTGCGACAGTATAAAATAATTTTTTGAAAAATTTACTGTAGAAAAGGCAATCCCTGGCGTATTTAAAATTTGCGACTGTAAAAAACTATTTTTTGAATAATTTATTATAGAAAAGGCAATCCCTGGCGCAATTAAAATTTGCGACAGTATAAAATTAAATTTTGAAAAATTTACTATAGAAAAGGCAATGCATGGCGTATTTAAAATTTGCGACCGTATAAAATTATTTTTTGAAAAATTTACTGTAGAAAAGGCAATCCATGGCGTATTTAAAATTTGCGACAGTAAAAAATTATTTTTTGAATAATTTACTATAGAAAACGCAATCCCTGGCGCAATTAAAATTTGCGACAGTATAAAATTAAATTTTAAAAAATTTACTATAGAAAAGGCAATCCCTGGCGTATTTAAAATTTGCGACAGTAAAAAATTAATTTGTGAAAAATTTACTATAGAAAAGGCAATCCCTGGCGTATTTAAAATTTGCGACAGTAAAAAATTATTTTTTGAAAAATTTACTATAGAAAAGGTAATCCCTGGCGTAATTAAAATTTGCGACAGTAAAAAATTTATTTTTTTAATACTTTACTATACAAAAGGCAATCCCTGGCGTATTTAAAATTTGCGAAAGAAAAAATTATTTTTGAAAAATTTACTCCTGGCGCAATTAAAATTTGCGACAGTAGAAAATTATTTTTTGAAAAATTTACTATAGAAAAGGCAATCCCTGGCGTATTTAAAATTTGCGACAGTAAAAATTAAATTGTGAAAAATTTACTATTGAAAAGGCAATCCCTGGCGTATTTAAAATTTGCGAGAGTAAAAAATTATTTTTTGCATAATTTACTACAGAAGAGGCAATCCCTGGCGTATTTAAAATTTGCGACAGTAAAAAATTAATTTGTGAAAAATTTACTATAGAAGAGGCAATCCCTGGCGCATTTAAAATTTGCCACAGTATAAAATTATTTTTTGAAAAATTTACTATAGAAAGACAATCCCTGGCCTATTTAAAATTTGCGACAGTAAAAATTCTTTTTGAAAAATTTACTATAGAAAAGGCAATCCCTGGCGTATTTAAAATTTGCGACAGTAAAAAATTAATTTGTGAAAAATTTACTATAGAAGAGGCAATCCCTGGCGCATTTAAAATTTGCGACAGTAAAAAATTATTTATTGAATAATTTACTATAGAAAAGGCAATCCCTGGCGCAATTAAATTTGCGACAGTATAAAATTAAATTTTGAAAAATTTACTATAGAAAAGGCAATCCCTGGCGTATTTAAAATTTGCGACAGTATAAATTATTATTTTGAAAAATTTACTGTAGAAAAGGCAACCCCTGGCGTGTTTAAAATTTGCGACAGTAAAAAATTATTTTTTGAATAATTTACTATAGAAAAGGCAATCCCTGGCGCAATTAAAATTTGCGACAGTATAAAATTAAATTTTGAAAAATTTACTATAGAAAAGGCAATCCCTGGCGTATTTAAAATTTGCGACAGTATAAAATTATTTTTTGAAAAATTTACTGTAGAAAAGGCAACCCCTGGCGTGTTTAAAATTTGCGACAGTAAAAAATTATTTTTTGAATAATTTACTATAGAAAAGGCAATCCCTGGCGTATTTAAAATTTGCGACATTAAAAAATTATTTTTTGCAAAATTTACTAAAGAAGTGGAATCCCTGGCGTATTTAAAATTTGCGACAGTATAAAATTATTTTTTGAAAAATTTACTGTAGAAAAGGCAATCCCTGGCGTATTTAAAATTTGCGACAGTAAAAAATGATTTATTCAATAATTTACTATAGAAAAGGCAATCCCTGGCGCAATTAAAATTTGCGACAGTATAAAATTAAATTTCGAAAAATTTACTATAGAAAAGGCAATCCCTGGCGTATTTAAAATTTGCGACAGTATAAAATTATTTTTTGAAAAATTTACTGTAGAAAAGGCAATCCCTGGCGTATTTAAAATTTGCGACAGTAAAAAATTATTTTTTGAATAATTTACTATAGAAAAGGCAATCCCTGGCGCAATTAAAATTTGCGACAGTATAAAATTAAATTTTGAAAAATTTACTATAGAAAAGGCAATCCCTGGCGTATTTAAAATTTGCGACAGTATAAAATTATTTTTTGAAAAATTTACTGTAGAAAAGGCAACCCCTGGCGTGTTTAAATAAAAAATTATTTTTTGAATAATTTACTATAGAAAAGGCAATCCCTGGCGCAATTAAAATTTGCGACAGTATAAAATTAAATTTTAAAAAATTTACTATAGAAAAGGCAATCCCTGGCGTATTTAAAATTTGCGACAGTAAAAAATTAATTTGTGAAAAATTTACTATAGAAAAGGCAATCCCTGGCGTATTTAAAATTTGCGACAGTAAAAAATTATTTTTTGAAAAATTTACTATAGAAAAGGTAATCCCTGGCGTATTTAAAATTTGCGACAGTAAAAAATTAATTTGTGAAAAATTTACTATAAAAGAGGCAATCCCTGGCGCATTTAAAATTTGCGACAGTATAAAATTATTTTTTGAAAAATTTACTATAGAAAAGGCAATCCCTGGCGTATTTAAAATTTACGACAGTAAAAAATTATTTTTTGAAAAATTTACTATAGAAAAGGCAATCCCAGGCGTATTTAAAATTTGCGACAGTAAAAAATTAGTTTTTGCAAAGTTTACTGTAGAGAAGGCAATCCCTGGCGTATTTAAAATTTGCGACAGTAAAAAATTAATTTGTGAAAAATTTACTATAGAAAAGGCAATCCCTGGCGTATTTAAAATTTGCGACAGTAAAAAATTATTTTTTGAAAAATTTACTATAGAAAAGGTAATCCCTGGCGTATTTAAAATTTGCGACAGTAAAAAATTAATTTGTGAAAAATTTACTATAAAAGAGGCAATCCCTGGCGCATTTAAAATTTGCGACAGTATAAAATTATTTTTTGAAAAATTTACTATAGAAAAGGCAATCCCTGGCGTATTTAAAATTTGCGACAGTAAAAAATTATTTTTTGAAAAATTTACTATAGAAAAGGCAATCCTAGGCGTATTTAAAATTTGCGACAGTAAAAAATTAGTTTTTGCAAAGTTTACTGTAGAGAAGGCAATCCCTGGCCTATTTAAAATTTGCGACAGTAAAAAATTAATTTGTGAAAAATTTACTATAGAAGAGGCAATCCCTGGCGCATTTAAAATTTGCGACAGTATAAAAATTATTTTCTGAAAAATTTACTATAGAAAAGGCAATCCCTGGCGTATTTAAAATTTGCGACAGTAAAAAATTATTTTTTGAAAAATTTACTCCTGGCGCAATTAAAATTTGCGACAGTATAAAATTAAATTTTGAAAAATTTACTATAGAAAAGGCAATCCCTGGCGTATTTAAAATTTGCGACAGTATAAAATTATTTTTTGAAAAATTTACTGTAGAAAAGGCAATCCCTGGCGTATTTAAAATTTGCGACAGTAAAAAATTATTTTTTGAATAATTTACTATAGAAAAGGCAATCCCTGGCGCAATTAAAATTTGCGACAGTATAAAATTAAATTTTGAAAAATTTACTATAGAAAAGGCAATCCCTGGCGTATTTAAAATTTGCGACAGTATAAAATTATTTTTTGAGAAATTTACTGTAGAAAAGGCAACCCCTGGCGTGTTTAAAATTTGCGACAGTAAAAAATTATTTTTTGAATAATTTACTATAGAAAAGGCAATCCCTGGCGCAATTAAAATTTGCGACAGTATAAAATTAAATTTTAAAAAATTTACTATAGAAAAGGCAATCCCTGGCGTATTTAAAATTTGCGACAGTAAAAAATTAATTTGTGAAAAATTTACTATAGAAAAGGCAATCCCTGGCGTATTTAAAATTTGCGACAGTAAAAAATTATTTTTTGAAAAATTTACTATAGAAAAGATAATCCCTGGCGTATTTAAAATTTGCGACAGTAAAAAATTAATTTGTGAAAAATTTACTATAAAAGAGGCAATCCCTGGCGCATTTAAAATTTGCGACAGTATAAAATTATTTTTTGAAAAATTTACTATAGAAAAGGCAATCCCTGGCGTATTTAAAATTTACGACAGTAAAAAATTATTTTTTGAAAAATTTACTATAGAAAAGGCAATCCCAGGCGTATTTAAAATTTGCGACAGTAAAAAATTAGTTTTTGCAAAGTTTACTGTAGAGAAGGCAATCCCTGGCGTATTTAAAATTTGCGACAGTAAAAAATTAATTTGTGAAAAATTTACTATAGAAAAGGCAATCCCTGGCGTATTTAAAATTTGCGACAGTAAAAAATTATTTTTTGAAAAATTTACTATAGAAAAGGTAATCCCTGGCGTATTTAAAATTTGCGACAGTAAAAAATTAATTTGTGAAAAATTTACTATAAAAGAGGCAATCCCTGGCGCATTTAAAATTTGCGACAGTATAAAATTATTTTTTGAAAAATTTACTATAGAAAAGGCAATCCCTGGCGTATTTAAAATTTGCGACAGTAAAAAATTATTTTTTGAAAAATTTACTATAGAAAAGGCAATCCCAGGCGTATTTAAAATTTGCGACAGTAAAAAATTAGTTTTTGCAAAGTTTACTGTAGAGAAGGCAATCCCTGGCGTATTTAAAATTTGCGACAGTAAAAAATTAATTTGTGAAAAATTTACTATAGAAGAGGCAATCCCTGGCGCATTTAAAATTTGCGACAGTATAAAATTATTTTCTGAAAAATTTACTATAGAAAAGGCAATCCCTGGCGTATTTAAAATTTGCGACAGTAAAAAATTATTTTTTGAAAAATTTACTCCTGGCGCAATTAAAATTTGCGACAGTAGAAAATTATTTTTTGAAAAATTTACTATAGAAAAGGCAATCCCTGGCGTATTTAAAATTTGCGACAGTAAAAAATTAAATTGTGAAAAATTTACTATAGAAAAGGCAATCCCTGGCGTATTTAAAATTTGCGACAGTAAAAAATTATTTTTTGCATAATTTACTACAGAAGAGGCAATCCCTGGCGTATTTAAAATTTGCGACAGTAAAAAATTAATTTGTGAAAAATTTAGTATAGAAGAAGCAATCCCTGGCGCATTTAAAATTTGCCACAGTATAAAATTATTTTTTGAAAAATTTACTATAGAAAAGGCAATCCCTGGCGTATTTAAAATTTGCGACAGTAAAAAATTCTTTTTTGAAAAATTTACTATAGAAAAGGCAATCCCTGGCGTATTTAAAATTTGCGACAGTAAAAAATTAATTTGTGAAAAATTTACTATAGAAGAGGCAATCCCTGGCGCATTTAAAATTTGCGACAGTAAAAAATTTTTTATTGAATAATTTACTATAGAAAAGGCAATACCTGGCGCAATTAAAATTTGCGACAGTATAAAATTAAATTTTGAAAAATTTACTATAGAAAAGGCAATCCCTGGCGTATTTAAAATTTGCGACAGTATAAAATTATTTTTTGAAAAATTTACTGTAGAAAAGGCAACCCCTGGCGTGTTTAAAATTTGCGACAGTAAAAAATTATTTTTTGAATAATTTACTATAGAAAAGGCAATCCCTGGCGCAATTAAAATTTGCGACAGTATAAAATTAAATTTTGAAAAATTTACTATAGAAAAGGCAATCCCTGGCGTATTTAAAATTTGCGACAGTATAAAATTATTTTTTGAAAAATTTACTGTAGAAAAGGCCACCCCTGGCGTGTTTAAAATTTGCGACAGTAAAAAATTATTTTTTGAATAATTTACTATAGAAAAGGCAATCCCTGGCGTATTTAAAATTTGCGACATTAAAAAATTATTTTTTGCAAAATTTACTATAGAATTGGAGTCCCTGGCGTATTTACAATTTGCTACAGTATAAAATTATTTTTTGAAAAATTTACTGTAGAAAAGGCAATCCCTGGCGTATTTAAAATTTGCGACAGTAAAAAATTATTTATTGAATAATTTACTATAGAAAAGGCAATCCCTGGCGCAATTAAAATTTGCGACAGTATAAAATTAAATTTTGAAAAATTTACTATAGAAAAGGCAATCCCTGGCGTATTTAAAATTTGCGACAGTATAAAATTATTTTTTGAAAAATTTACTGTAGAAAAGGCAATCCCTGGCGTATTTAAAATTTGCGACAGTAAAAAATTATTTTTTGAATAATTTACTATAGAAAAGGCAATCCCTGGCGCAATTAAAATTTGCGACAGTATATAATTAAATTTTGAAAAATTTACTATAGAAAAGGCAATCCCTGGCGTATTTAAAATTTGCGACAGTATAAAATTATTTTTTGAAAAATTTACTGTAGAAAAGGCAACCCCTGGCGTGTTTAAAATTTGCGACAGTAAAAAATTATTTTTTGAATAATTTACTATAGAAAAGGCAATCCCTGGCGCAATTAAAATTTGCGACAGTATAAAATTAAATTTTAAAAAATTTACTATAGAAAAGGCAATCCCTGGCGTATTTAAAATTTGCGACAGTAAAAAATTAATTTGTGAAAAATTTACTATAGAAAAGGCAATCCCTGGCGTATTTAAAATTTGCGACAGTAAAAAATTATTTTTCGAAAAACTTACTATAGAAAAGGTAATCCCTGGCGTATTTAAAATTTGCGACAGTAAAAAATTAATTTGTGAAAAATTTACTATAAAAGAGGCAATCCCTGGCGCATTTAAAATTTGCGACAGTATAAAATTATTTTTTGAAAAATTTACTATAGAAAAGGCAATCCCTGGCGTATTTAAAATTTGCGACAGTAAAAAATTATTTTTGAAAAATTTACTATAGAAAAGGCAATCCCAGGCGTATTTAAAATTTGCGACAGTAAAAAATAAGTTTTTGCAAAGTTTACTGTAGTGAAGGCAATGCCTGGCGTATTTAAAATTTGCGACAGTAAAAAATTAATTTGTGAAAAATTTACTATAGAAGAGGCAATCCTTGGCGCATTTAAAATTTGCGACAGTATAAAATTATTTTTTGAAAAATTTACTATAGAAAAGGCAATCCCTGGCGTATTTAAAATTTGCGACAGTAAAAAATTATTTTTTGAAAAATTTACTCCTGGCGCAATTAAAATTTGCGACAGTAGAAAATTATTTTTTGAAAAATTTACTATAGAAAAGGCAATCCCTGGCGTATTTAAAATTTGCGACAGTAAAAAATTAAATTGTGAAAAATTTACTATAGAAAAGGCAATCCCTGGCGTATTTAAAATTTGCGACAGTAAAAAATTATTTTTTGCATAATTTACTACAGAAGAGGCAATCCCTGGCGTATTTAAAATTTGCGACAGTAAAAAACTAATTTGTGAAAAATTTACTATAGAAGAGGCAATCCCTGGCGCATTTAAAATTTGCCACAGTATAAAATTATTTTTTGAAAAATTTACTATAGAAAGGCAATCCCTGGCGTATTTAAAATTTGCGACAGTAAAAAATTCTTTTTTGAAAAATTTACTATAGAAAAGGCAATCCCTGGCGTATTTAAAATTTGCGACAGTAAAAAATTAATTTGTGAAAAATTTACTATAGAAGAGGCAATCCCTGGCGCATTTAAAATTTGCGACAGTGTAAAATTATTTTTTGAAAAATTTACTATAGAAAAGGCAATCCCTGGCGTATTTAAAATTTGCGACAGTAAAAAATTATTTTTTGAATAATTTTATATAGAAATGGCAATCCCTGGCGTAATTAAAATTTGCGACAATATAAAATTAAATTTTGAAAAATTTACTATAGAAAAGGCAACCCCTGGCGCAATTAAAATTTGCGACAGTATAAAATTAAATTTTGAAAAATTTACTATAGAAAAGGCAATACCTGGCGTATTTAAAATTTGCGACAGTAAAAAATTATTTTTTGCAAAATTTACTATAAAAGAGATATCCCTGGCGTATTTAAAATTTGCGACAGTATACAATTATTTTTTGAAAAATTTACTGTAGAAAAGGCAATCCCTGGCGTATTTAAAATTTGCGACAGTAAAAAATTATTTTTTGAATAATTTACTATAGAAAAGGCAATCCATGGCGTAATTAAAATTTGCGACAATATAAAATTAAATTTTGAAAAATTTACTATAGAAAAGGCAACCCCTGGCGCAATTAAAATTTGCGACAGTATAAAATTAAATTTTGAAAAATTTACTATAGAAAAGGCAATCCCTGGCGTATTTAAAATTTGCGACAGTAAAAAATTATTTTTTGCAAAATTTACTATAGAAGAGGAATCCCTGGCGTATTTAAAATTTGCGACAGTATAAAATTATTTTTTGAAAAATTTACTGTAGAAAAGGCAATCCCTGGCGTATTTAAAATTTGCGACAGTAAAAAATTATTTTTTGAATAATTTACTATAGAAAAGGCAATCCCTGGCGCAGTTAAAATTTGCGACAGTATAAAATTAAATTTTGAAAAATTTACTATAGAAAAGGCAATCCCTGGCGTATTTAAAATTTGCGACAGTATAAAATAATTTTTTGAAAAATTTACTGTAGAAAAGGCAATCCCTGGCGTATTTAAAATTTGCGACAGTAAAAAACTATTTTTTGAATAATTTATTATAGAAAAGGCAATCCCTGGCGCAATTAAAATTTGCGACAGTATAAAATTAAATTTTGAAAAATTTACTATAGAAAAGGCAATCCCTGGCGTATTTAAAATTTCCGACAGTATAAAATTATTTTTTGAAAAATTTACTGTAGAAAAGGCAATCCTTGGCGTATTTAAAATTTGCGACAGTAAAAAATTATTTTTTGAAAAATTTACTATAGAAAAGGTAATCCCTGGCGTAATTAAAACTTGCGACAGTAAAAAATTATTTTTTGAAAAATTTACTATAGAAAAGGTAATCCCAGGCGTAATTAAAACTTGGGACAGTAAAAAATTATTTTTTGAATAATTTACTATAGAAAAGGCAATCCCTGGCGTAATTAAAATTTGCGACAGTAAAAAATTATTTTTTGAATAATTTACTATAGAAAAGGCAATTCCTGGCGTATTTAAAATTTGCGACAGTAGAAAATTATTTTTTGAAAAATTTACTATAGAAAAGGCCATCGCTGGCGTATTTGAAATTTGCGAAAGCAAAAAATTAATTTGTGAAAAATTTACTATAGAAAAGGCAATCCCTGGCGTTTTTAAAATTTGCGACAGTAAAACATTATTTTTTGAAAAATTTACTATAGAAAAGGTAATCCCTGACGTAATTAAAATTTGCGACAGTAAAAAATTATTTTTTGAATAATTTACTATAGAAAAGGCAATCCCAGGCGTATTTAAAATTTGCCACATTAAAAAATTATTTTTTGAAAAATTTACTATAGAAAAGGCAATACCTGGCATATTTAAAATTTGCGACAGTAAAAATTAATTTGTGAAAAATTTACTATAGAAAAGGCAATCCCTGGCTTATTTAAAATTTGCGACAGTAAAAAATTAATTTTTGCAAAATTTACTATAGAAGAGGAATCCCTGGCGTAATTAAAATTTGCGACAGTATAAAATTAAATTTTGAAAAATTTACTATAGAAAAGGCAATCCCTGGCGTATTTAAAATTTGCGACAGCAAAAAATTAGTTTTTGAAAAATTTACTATAGAAAAGGCAATCCCTGGCGTAATTAAAATTTGCGACAGTATAAAATTAAATTTTGAAAATTTACTATAGAAAAGGCAATCCCTGGCGTAATTAAAATTTGCGACAGTAAAAAATTATTTTTTTGCAAAATTTACTATAGAAAAGCGATCCCTGGCGTAATTAAAATTTGCGACAGTAAAAAATTATTTTTTGACAAATTTACGGTAGAAAAGGCAATCCCTGGCACAATTAAAATTTGCGACAATAGAAAATTATTTTTTGAAAAATTTACTATAGAAAAGGCAATCCCTGGCGTATTTAAAATTTGCGACAGTAAAAAATTATTTTTTGAATAATTTACTATAGAAAAGGCAATCCCTGGCGAAATTAAAATTTGCGACAGTAAAAAATTATTTTTTGAAAAATTTACTATAGAAAAGGCAATCTCTGGCGTATTTAAAATTTGCGACAGTAGAAAATTATTTTTTGAAAAATTTACTATAGAAAAGGCCATCCCTGGCGTATTTAAAATTTGCGACAGCTAAAAATTAATTTGTGAAAAATTTACTATAGAAAAGGCAATCCCTGGCGTATTTAAAATTTGCGACAGTAAAAAAATATTTTTTGAAAAATTTTACTATAGAAAAGGCAATCCCTGGCGTATTTAAAATTTGCGACAGTATAAAATTAAATTTTGATAAATTTACTATAGAAAAGGCAATCCCTGGCGTATTTAAAATTTTCGACAGTAAAAAATTATTTTTTGAAAAATTTACTATAGAAAAGGTAATCCCTGGCGTAATTAAAATTTGCGACAGTAAAAAATTATTTTTTGAATAATTTACTATAGAAAAGGCAAACCCTGGCGAATTTAAAATTTGCGACAATAAAAAATTATTTTTTCAAGTATTTACTATAGAAAAGGCAATACCAGACGCAATTAAAATTTCCGACAGTAGAAAATTATTTTTTGAAAAATTTTCTATAGAAAAGGCAATCCCTGGCGTATTTATAATTTGCGACACTAAAAATTAATTTGTGAAAAATTTACTATAGAAAAGGCAATCCTTGGCGTAATTAAAATTTGCGACAGTAAAAAAATATTTTTTGCAAAATTTACTATAGGAGAGGCAATCCCTGGTGTATTTAAAATTTGCGACAGTATAAAATTATTTTTTGAAAAATTTACTGTAGAAAAGGAAATCCCTGGCGTATTTAAAATTTGCGACAGTAAAAAATTATTTTTTGAAAAATTTACTATAGAAAAGGCAATACCTGGCGCAATTAAAATTTGCGACAGTAGAAAATTATTTTTTGAAAAATTTACCAAAGAAAAGGCAATCCCTGGCGTATTTAAAATTTGCGACAGTAAAAATTAATTTGTGAAAAATTTACAATAGAAAAGGCCACCCCTGGCGTATTTAAAATTGGCGAAAGCAAAAAATTAATTTGTGAAAAATTTACTATAGAAAAGGCAATCCCTGGCGTATTTAAAATTTGCGACAGTAAAAAATTGTTTTTTGAAAAATTTACTATAGAAAAGGTAATCCCTGGCGTATTTAAAATTTGCGACAGTAAAAAATTATTTTTTGAATAATTTACTATAGAAAAGGCAATCCCTGGCGTATTTAAAATTTGCGACAGTAAAAAATTATTTTTTGAAAAATTTACTATAGAAAAGGCAATACCTGGCGCAATTAAAATTTGCGACAGTAGAAAATTATTTTTTGAAAAATTTACCATAGAAAAGGCAATCCCTGGCGTATTTAAAATTTGCGACAGTAAAAATTAATTTGTGAAAAATTTACTATAGAAAAGGCAATCCCTGGCGTATTTAAAATTTGCGACAGTAAAAAATTATTTTTTGCAAAATTTACCATAGAAGAGGAATCCCTGGCGTATTTAAAATTTTCGACAGTATAAAATAATTTTTTGAAAAATTTACTGTAGAAAAGGCAATCCCTGACGTATTTAAAATTTGCGACAGTAAAAAATTATTTTTTGAATAATTTACTATAGAAAAGGCAATCCATGGCGCAATTAAAATTGGCGACAGTATGAAATTAAATTTTGAAAAATTTACTATAGAAAAGGCAATCCCTGGCGTATTTAAAATTTGCGACAGCATAAAATTATTTTTTGAAAAATTTACTGTAGAAAAGGCAATCCCTGGCGTATTTAAAATTTGCGACAGTGAAAAATTATTTTTTGAATAATTTACTATAGAAAAGTCAATCTCTGGCGCAATTATAATTTGCGACAGTATAAAATTAAATTTTGAAAAATTTACTATAGAAAAGGCAATCCCTGGCGTAATTAAAATTTGCGACAGTAAAAAATAATTGTTTTGCAAAATTTACTATAGAAAAGGCAATCCCTGGCATATTTAAAATTTGCGACAGTAAAAAATTAATTTGTGAAAAATTTACTATAGAAAAGGCAATCTCTGGCGTATTTAAAATTTGCGACAGTAAAAAATTAATTTTTGAATAATTTACTATAGAAAAGGCAATCCCTGGCGTAATTAAAATTTGCGACAGTAAAAAATTATTTTTTGAAAAATTTACTGTAGAAAAGGTAATACCTGGCGTATTTAAAATTTGCGACAGTAAAAAAATATTTTTTGAAAAATTTACTGTAGAAAAACCAATTCCTGGCGCAATTAAAACTTGCGAGAGTAAAAAATTATTTTTTGAATAATTTACTATAGAAAAGGCAATCCCTGGCGTATTTAAAATTTGCGACAGTATAAAATTAAATTTTGATAAATTTACTATAGAAAAGGCAATCCCTGGCGTATTTAAAATTTTCGATAGTAAAAAATTATTTTTTGAAAAATTTACTATAGAAAAGGTAATCCCTGGCGTAATTAAAATTTGCGACAGTAAAAAATTATTTTTTGAATAATTTACTATAGAAAAGGCAAACCCTGGCGAATTTAAAATTTGCGACAATAAAAAATTATTTTTTCAAGTATTTACTATAGAAAAGGCAATACCAGACGCAATTAAAATTTCCGACAGTAGAAAATTATTTTTTGAAAAATTTTCTATAGAAAAGGCAATCCCTGGCGTATTTATAATTTGCGACACTAAAAATTAATTTGTGAAAAATTTACTATAGAAAAGGCAATCCTTGGCGTAATTAAAATTTGCGACAGTAAAAAAATATTTTTTGCAAAATTTACTATAGGAGAGGCAATCCCTGGTGTATTTAAAATTTGCGACAGTATAAAATTATTTTTTGAAAAATTTACTGTAGAAAAGGAAATCCCTGGCGTATTTAAAATTTGCGACAGTAAAAAATTATTTTTTGAAAAATTTACTATAGAAAAGGCAATACCTGGCGCAATTAAAATTTGCGACAGTAGAAAATTATTTTTTGAAAAATTTACCAAAGAAAAGGCAATCCCTGGCGTATTTAAAATTTGCGACAGTAAAAATTAATTTGTGAAAAATTTACAATAGAAAAGGCCACCCCTGGCGTATTTAAAATTGGCGAAAGCAAAAAATTAATTTGTGAAAAATTTACTATAGAAAAGGCAATCCCTGGCGTATTTAAAAATTGCGACAGTAAAAAATTGTTTTTTGAAAAATTTACTATAGAAAAGGTAATCCCTGGCGTATTTAAAATTTGCGACAGTAAAAAATTATTTTTTGAATAATTTACTATAGAAAAGGCAATCCCTGGCGTATTTAAAATTTGCGACAGTAAAAAATTATTTTTTGAAAAATTTACTATAGAAAAGGCAATACCTGGCGCAATTAAAATTTGCGACAGTAGAAAATTATTTTTTGAAAAATTTACCATAGAAAAGGCAATCCCTGGCGTATTTAAAATTTGCGACAGTAAAAATTAATTTGTGAAAAATTTACTATAGAAAAGGCAATCCCTGGCGTATTTAAAATTTGCGACAGTAAAAAATTATTTTTTGCAAAATTTACCATAGAAGAGGAATCCCTGGCGTATTTAAAATTTTCGACAGTATAAAATAATTTTTTGAAAAATTTACTGTAGAAAAGGCAATCCCTGACGTATTTAAAATTTGCGACAGTAAAAAATTATTTTTTGAATAATTTACTATAGAAAAGGCAATCCCTGGCGCAATTAAAATTGGCGACAGTATGAAATTAAATTTTGAAAAATTTACTATAGAAAAGGCAATCCCTGGCGTATTTAAAATTTGCGACAGCATAAAATTATTTTTTGAAAAATTTACTGTAGAAAAGGCAATCCCTGGCGTATTTAAAATTTGCGACAGTGAAAAATTATTTTTTGAATAATTTACTATAGAAAAGTCAATCTCTGGCGCAATTAAAATTTGCGACAGTATAAAATTAAATTTTGAAAAATTTACTATAGAAAAGGCAATCCCTGGCGTAATTAAAATTTGCGACAGTAAAAAATAATTGTTTTGCAAAATTTACTATAGAAAAGGCAATCCCTGGCATATTTAAAATTTGCGACAGTAAAAAATTAATTTGTGAAAAATTTACTATAGAAAAGGCAATCTCTGGCGTATTTAAAATTTGCGACAGTAAAAAATTAATTTTTGAATAATTTACTATAGAAAAGGCAATCCCTGGCGTAATTAAAATTTGCGACAGTAAAAAATTATTTTTTGAAAAATTTACTGTAGAAAAGGTAATACCTGGCGTATTTAAAATTTGCGACAGTAAAAAAATATTTTTTGAAAAATTTACTGTAGAAAAACCAATTCCTGGCGCAATTAAAACTTGCGAGAGTAAAAAATTATTTTTTGAATAATTTACTATAGAAAAGGCAATCCCTGGCGTAATTAACATTTGCGACAGTAAAAAATTATTTTTTGAATAATTTACTATAGAAAAGGCAAACACTGGCGTATTTAAAATTTGCGACAGTAAAAAATAATTTTTTGAAAAATTTACTATAGAAAAGGCAATCCCTGGCGCAATTAAAATTTGCGACAGTAGAAAATTATTTTTTGAAAAATTTACTATAGAAAAGGCAATCCCTGGCATATTTAAAATTTGCGACAGTAAAAAATTAATTTGTGAAAAATTTACTATAGAAAAGGCAATCCCTGGCGTAGTTAAAATTTGCGACAGTAAAAAATTATTTTTTGCAAACTTTACTATAGAAGGGGCAATACCTGGCGTATTTAACATTTGCGACAGTATAAAATTATTTTTTGAAAAATTTACTGTAGAAAAGGCAATACCTGGCGTATTTAAAATTTGCGACAGTAAAAAATTATTTTTTGAATAATTTACTATAGAAAAGGCAGTCCCTGGCGCAATTAAAATTTGCGACAGTATAAAATTAAGTTTTGAAAAATTTACTATAGAAAAGGCAATCCCTGCCGTAAATAAAATTTGCGACAGTAAAAAATTATTTTTTTGCAAAATTTACTATAGAAAAGGCAATCCCTGGCGTATTTAAAATTTGCGACAGTAGAAAATTAATTTGTTAAAAATTTACTATAGAAAAGGCAATCCCTGGCGTATTTAAAATTTGCGACAGTAAAAAATTAATTTTTGAAAAATTTACTATAGAAAAGGCAATCCCTGGCGCAATTAAAATTTGCGACAGTAGAAAATTATTTTTTGAAAAATTTACTATAGAATAGGCAATCCCTGGCGTATTTAAAATTTGCGACAGTAAAAAATTTACTATAGAAAAGGTAATCCCTGGCGTATTTAAAAATTGCGACAGTAAAAAATTAGTTTTTGCAAAATTTACTGTAGAAAAGGCAATCCCTGGCGTATTTAAAATTTGCGACAGTAAAAAATTATTTTTTGAAAAATTTACCATAGAAAAGGTAATCCCTGGCGTAATTAAAACTTGCGGCAGTAAAAAATTATTTTTTGAATAATTTACTATAGAAAAGGCAATCCCTGGCGTATTTAAAATTTGCGACAGTAGAAAATTATTTTTTGAAAAATTTACTATAGAAAAGGCCATCCCTGGCGTATTTAAAATTTGAGACAGCAAAAAATTAATTTGTGAAAAATTTACTATAGAAAAGGCAATCCCTGGCGTATGTAAAATTTGCGACAATAAAAAATTATTTTTTGAAAAATTTACTATAGAAAAGATAATCCCTGGAGTAATTAAAATTTGCGACAGTAAAAAATTGTTTTTTGAATAATTTACTATAGAAAAGGCAAACCCTGGCGTATTTAAAATTTGCGACAATAAAAAATTATTTTTTGAAATATTTACTATAGAAAAGGCAATACCTGGCGCAATTAAAATTTCCGACAGTAGAAAATTATTTTTTGAAAAATTTACTATAGAATAAGCAATCCCTGGCGTATTTAAAATTTGCGACAGTAAAAAATTTACTATAGAAAAGGTAATCCCTGGCGTATTTAAAAATTGCGACAGTAAAAAATTAGTTTTTGCAAAATTTACTGTAGAAAAGGCAATCCCTGGCGTATTTAAAATTTGCGACAGTAGAAAATTAATTTGTTAAAAATTTACTATAGAAAAGGCAATCCCTGGCGTATTTAAAATTTGCGACAGTAAAAAATTAATTTTTGTAAAATTTACTATAGAAAAGGCAATCCCTGGCGCAATTAAAATTTGCGACAGTAGAAAATTATTTTTTGAAAAATTTACTATAGAATAGGCAATCCCTGGCGTATTTAAAATTTGCGACAGTAAAAAATTTACTATAGAAAAGGTAATCCCTGGCGTATTTAAAAATTGCGACAGTAAAAAATTAGTTTTTGCAAAATTTACTGTAGAAAAGGCAATCCCTGGCGTATTTAAAATTTGCGACAGTAAAAAATTATTTTTTGAAAAATTTACCATAGAAAAGGTAATCCCTGGCGTAATTAAAACTTGCGACAGTAAAAAATTATTTTTTGAATAATTTACTATAGAAAAGGCAATCCCTGGCGTATTTAAAATTTGCGACAGTAGAAAATTATTTTTTGAAAAATTTACTATAGAAAAGGCCATACCTGGCGTATTTAAAATTTGAGACAGCAAAAAATTAATTTGTGAAAAATTTACTATAGAAAAGGCAATCCCTGGCGTATGTAAAATTTGCGACAATAAAAAATTATTTTTTGAAAAATTTACTATAGAAAAGATAATCCCTGGAGTAATTAAAATTTGCGACAGTAAAAAATTGTTTTTTGAATAATTTACTATAGAAAAGGCAAACCCTGGCGTATTTAAAATTTGCGACAATAAAAAATTATTTTTTGAAATATTTACTATAGAAAAGGCAATACCTGGCGCAATTAAAATTTCCGACAGTAGAAAATTATTTTTTGAAAAATTTACTATAGAATAGGCAATCCCTGGCGTATTTAAAATTTGCGACAGTAAAAAATTTACTATAGAAAAGGTAATCCCTGGCGTATTTAAAAATTGCGACAGTAAAAAATTAGTTTTTGCAAAATTTACTGTAGAAAAGGCAATCCCTGGCGTATTTAAAATTTGCGACAGTAAAAAATTATTTTTTGAAAAATTTACCATAGAAAAGGTAATCCCTGGCGTAATTAAAACTTGCGACAGTAAAAAATTATTTTTTGAATAATTTACTATAGAAAAGGCAATCCCTGGCGTATTTAAAATTTGCGACAGTAGAAAATTATTTTTTGAAAAATTTACTATAGAAAAGGCCATCCCTGGCGTATTTAAAATTTGAGACAGCAAAAAATTAATTTGTGAAAAATTTACTATAGAAAAGGCAATCCCTGGCGTATGTAAAATTTGCGACAATAAAAAATTATTTTTTGAAAAATTTACTATAGAAAAGATAATCCCTGGAGTAATTAAAATTTGCGACAGTAAAAAATTGTTTTTTGAATAATTTACTATAGAAAAGGCAAACCCTGGCGTATTTAAAATTTGCGACAATAAAAAATTATTTTTTGAAATATTTACTATAGAAAAGGCAATACCTGGCGCAATTAAAATTTCCGACAGTAGAAAATTATTTTTTGAAAAATTTTCTATAGAAAAGCCAATCCCTGGCGAATTTAAAATTTGCGACAGTAAAAATTAATTTGTGAAAAATTTACTATAGAAAAGGCAATCCCTGGCGTATTTAAAATTTGCGACAGTAAAAAATTAATTTTTGAAAAATTTACTATAGAAAAGGCAATCCCTGGCGCAATTAAAATTTGCGACAGTAGAAAATTATTTTTTGAAAAATTTACTATAGAAAAGGCAATCCCTGGCGTATTTAAAATTTGCGACAGTCTAAAATTATTTTTTGAAAAATTTACTGTAGAAAAGGCAATACCTGGCGTATTTAAAATTTGCGACAGTAAAAAATTTTTTTTTGAATAATTTACTATAGAAAAGGCAATCCCTGGCGCAATTAAAATTTGCGACAGTATAAAATTAAATTTTGAAAAATTTACTATAGAAAAGGCAATCCCTGGCGTAATTAAAATTTGCGACAGTAAAAAATAATTTTTTTGCAAAATTTACTATAGAAAAGGCAATCCCTGGCATATTTAAAATTTGCGACAGTAAAAATTTAATTTGTGAAAAATTTACTATAGAAAAGGCAATCCCTGGCGTATTTAAAAATTGCGACAGTAAAAAATTAATTTTTGAATAATTTACTATAGAAAATTCAATCCCTGGCGTAATTAAAATTTGCGACAGTAAAAAATTATTTTTTGAAAAATTTACTGTGGAAAAGGTAATCCCTGGCGTATTTAAAATTTGCGACAGTAAAGAATTATTTTTTGAAAAATTTACTGTAGAAAAGGCAATTCCTGGCGCAATTAAAACTTGCGACAGTAAAAAATTATTTTCTGAATAATTTACTATAGAAAAGGCAATCCCTGGCGTATTTAAAATTTGCGACAGTAAAAAATTAATTTGTGAAAAATTTACTATAGAAAAGGCAATCCCTGGCGTATTTAAAATTTGCGACAGTAAAAAATTATATAGTATAATAAATAATAATAATAATAAATTAATAAAATATATATAGTAAATTTTTCAATAGAAAAGGTAATCCCTGGCTTAATTAAAATTTGCGACAGTAAAAAATTATTTTTTGAATACTTTACTATAGAAAAGGCAATCCCTGGCGTATTTAAAATTTGCGACAGTAAAAAATAATTTTTTGAGAAATTTACTATAGAAAAGGCAAAAAAAAAATAATTTTTTTGCAAAATTTACTATAGAAAAGGCAATCCCTGGCGTATTTAAAATTTGCGACAGTAGAAAATTAATTTGTTAAAAATTTACTATAGAAAAGGAAATCCCTGGCGTATTTAAAATTTGCGACAGTAAAAAATTAATTTTTGAAAAATTTACTATAGAAAAGGCAATCCCTGGCGTATTTAAAATTTGCGACAGTAAAAAATTAATTTTTGAAAAATTTACTATAGAAAAGGCAATCCCTGGCGCAATTAAAATTTGCGACAGTAGAAAATTATTTTTTGAAAAATTTACTATAGAAAAGGCAATCCCTGGCGTATTTAAAATTTGCGACAGTAAAAAATTATTTTTTGAAAAATTTACTATAGAAAATGCGACAGTAAAAAATTAGTTTTTGCAAAATTTACTGTAGAAAAGGCAATCCCAGCCGTATTTAAAATTTGCGACAGTAAAAAATTATTTTTTGAAAAATTTACTATAGAAAAGGTAATCCCTGGCGTATTTAAAAATTGCGACAGTAAAAAATTAGTTTTTCAAAATTTACTGTAGAAAAGGCAATCCCTGACGTATTTAAAATTTGCGACAGTAAAAAATTATTTTTTGAAAAATTTACTGTAGAAAAGGCGATCTCTGGCGTATTTAAAATTTGCGACAGTAAAAAATTATTTTTTGAATAATCCCTGGCGCAATTAAAATTTGCGACAGTATAAAATTAAATTTTGAAAAATTTAGTATAGAAAAGGCAATCCCTGGCGTATTTAAAATTTGCGACAGTATAAAATTATTTTTTGAAAAATTTACTGTAGAAAAGGCAATACCTGGCGTATTTAAAATTTGCGACAGTAAAAAATTATTTTTTGAATAATTTACTATAGAAAAGGCAATCCCTGGCGAAATTAAAATTTGCGACAGTATAAAATTAAATTTTGAAAAATTTACTATAGAAAAGGCAATCCCTGGCGTAATTAAAATTTGCGACAGTAAAAAATAATTTTTTTGCTAAATTTACTATAGAAAAGGCAATCCCTGGCATATTTAAAATTTGCGACAGTAAAAAATTAATTTTTGAAAAATTTACTATAGAAAAGGCAATCCCTGGCGTATTTAAAATTTGCGACAGTAAAAGTTAATTTTTGAATAATTTACTATAGAAAATTCAATCCCTGGCGTAATTAAAATTTGCGACAGTAAAAAATTATTTTTTGAAAAATTTACTGTGGAAAAGGTAATCCCTGGCGTATTTAAAATTTGCGACAGTAAAAAATTATTTTTTGAAAAATTTACTGTAGAAAAGGCAATTCCTGGCGCAATTAAAACTTGCGACAGTAAAAAATTATTTTTTGAATAATTTACTATAGAAAAGGCAATCCCTGGCGTATTTAAAATTTCCGACAGTAAAAAATTAATTTGTGAAAAATTTACTATAGAAAAGCAATCCCTGGCCTATTTAAAATTTGCGACAGTAAAAAATTATATAGTATAATAAATAATAATAATAATAAATAAATAAAATATATATAGTAAATTTTTCAATAGAAAAGGTAATCCCTGGCTTAATTAAAATTTGCGACAGTAAAAAATTATTTTTTGAATACTTTACTATAGAAAAGGCAATCCCTGGCGTATTTAAAATTTGCGATAGTAAAAAATAATTTTTTGAAAAATTTACTATAGAAAAGGCAAAAAAAAATAATTTTTTTGCAAAATTTACTATAGAAAAGGCAATCCCTGGCGTATTTAAAATTTGCGACAGTAGAAAATTAATTTGTTAAAAATTTACTATAGAAAAGGAAATCCCTGGCGTACTTAAAACTTGCGACAGTAAAAAATTAATTTTTGAAAAATTTACTATAGAAAAGGCAATCCCTGGCGTATTTAAAATTTGCGACAGTAAAAAATTAATTTTTGAAAAATTTACTATAGAAAAGGCAATCCCTGGCGCAATTAAAATTTGCGACAGTAGAAAATTATTTTTTGAAAAATTTACTATAGAAAAGGCAATCCCTGGCGTATTTAAAATTTGCGACAGTAAAAAATTATTTTTTGAAAAATTTACTATAGAAAAGTTAATTACTGGCGTATTTAAAAATTGCGACAGTAAAAAATTAGTTTTTGCAAAATTTACTGTAGAAAAGTCAATCCCTGACGTATTTAAAATTTGCGACAGTAAAAAATTATTTTTTGAAAAATTTACTATAGAAAAGGTAATCCCTGGCGTATTTAAAAATTGCGACAGTAAAAAATTAGTTTTTGCAAAATTTACTGTAGAAAAGGCAATCCCTGACGTATTTAAAATTTGCGACAGTAAAAAATTATTTTTTGAAAAATTTACTGTAGAAAAGGCAATCTCTGGCGTATTTAAAATTTGCGAAAGTAAAAAATTATTTTTTGAATAATTTACTATAGAAAAGGCAATCCCTGGCGCAATTAAAATTTGCGACAGTATAAAATTAAATTTTGAAAAATTTACTATAGAAAAGGCAATCCCTGGCGTATTTAAAATTTGCGACAGTATAAAATTATTTTTTGAAAAATTTACTGTAGAAAAGGCAATCCCTGGCGTATTTAAAATTTGCAACAATAAAATATTATTTTTTGAATAATTTACTATAGAAAAGGCAATCCCTGGTATATTTAAAATTTGCGACAGTATAAAATTATTTTTTGAAAAATTTACTGTAGAAAAGGCAATCCCTGACGTATTTAAAATTTGCGACAGTATAAAATTAAAGTTTGAAAAATTTAGTATAGAAAAGGCAATACCTGGCGTAATTAAAATTTGCCACAGTAAAAAATAATTTTTTTGCAAAATTTACTATAGAAAAGGCAATCCCTGGCATATTTAAAATTTGCGACAGTAAAAAATTAATTTGTGAGAAATTTACTATAGGAAAGGCAATCCCTGGCGTAATTAAAATTTGCGAGAGTAAAAAATTATTTTTTGAATAATTTACTATAGAAAAGGCAATCCCTGGCGTATTTAAAATTTGCGACAGTAGAAAATTATGTTTTGAAAAATTTACTATAGAAAAGGCAATCCCTGGCGTATTTAAAATTTGCGACAGTAAAAAATTAATTTGTGAAAAATTTACTATAGAAAAGGCAATCCCTGGCGTATTTAAAATTTGCGACAGTAAAAAATTATATAGTATAATAAATAATAATAATAATAAATAAATAAAATATATATAGTAAATTTTTAAATAGAAAAGGTAATCCTTGGCTTAATTAAAATTTGCGACAGTAAAAAATTATTTTTTGAATACTTTACTATAGAAAAGGCAATCCCTGGTATATTTAAAATTTGCGACAGTAAAAAATTATTTTTTGAAAAATTTACTATAGAAAAGGTAATCCCTGGCGTATTTAAAAATTGCGACAGTAAAAAATTAGTTTTTGCAAAATTTACTATAGAAAAGGCAATCCCTGACGTATTTAAAATTTGCGACAGTAAAAAATTATTTTTTGAAAAATTTACTGTAGAAAAGGCAATCCCTGGCGCAATTAAATTTTGCGTCAGTAGAAAATTATTTTTTGAAAAATTTACTGTAGAAAAGGCAATCCCTGGCGTATTTAAAATTTGCGACAGTAAAAAATTAATTTTTGAAAAATTTACTGTAGAAAAGGCAATCCCTGGCGCAATTAAAATTTGCGACAGTAAAAAATTATTTTTTGCAAAATTTACTATAAAAAAGGCAATCCCTGGCGCAATTAAAATTTGCGACAGTAAAAAATTATATTTTGAATAATTTACTATAGAAAAGGCAATCCCTGGCGGATTTAAAATTTGCGACAGTAAAAAATAAATTTTTGAAAAATTTACTGTAGAAAAGGCAATCCCTGGCGCAATTAAAATTTGCGACAGTAAAAAATTCTTTTTTGAAAAATTTACTATAGAAAAGGTAATCCCTGGCGTATTTAAAAATTGCGACAGTAAAAAATTAGTTTTTGCAAAATTTACTATAGAAAAGGCAATCCCTGACGTATTTAAAATTTGCGACAGTAAAAAATTATTTTTTGAAAAATTTACTGTAGAAAAGGCAATCCCTGGCGCAATTAAATTTTGCGTCAGTAGAAAATTATTTTTTGAAAAATTTACTGTAGAAAAGGCAATCCCTGGCGTATTTAAAATTTGCGACAGTAAAAAATTAATTTTTGAAAAATTTACTGTAGAAAAGGCAATCCCTGGCGCAATTAAAATTTGCGACAGTAAAAAATTATTTTTTGAATAGTTTACTATAGAAAAGGCAATCCCTGGCGCAATTAAAATTTGCGACAGTAAAAAATTATATTTTGAATAATTTACTATAGAAAAGGCAATCCCTGGCGGATTTAAAATTTGCGACAGTAAAAAATAAATTTTTGAAAAATTTACTGTAGAAAAGGCAATCCCTGGCGCAATTAAAATTTGCGACAGTAAAAAATTCTTTTTTGAAATATTTACTATAGAAAAGGCAATCCCTGGCGTATTTAAAATTTGCGACAGTAAAAAATTAATTTGTGAAAAATGTACTATAGAAAAGGCAATCCCTGGCGTATTTAAAATTTGCGACAGTAAAAAAGTAATTTTTGAAAAATTTACTATAGAAAAGGCAATCCCTGGCGTAATTAAAATTTGCGACAGTAAAAAATTAATTTGTGAAAAATTTACTATAGAAAAGGCAATACCTGGCGTATTTAAAATTTGCGACAGTAAAAAATTAATTTTTGAAAAATTTACTATAGAAAAGGCAATCCCTGGCGTAATTAAAATTTTCGACAGTAAAAAATTATTTTTTCAAAAATTTACTGTAGAAAAGGCAATCCCTGGCGTAATTAAAATTTGCGACAGTAAAAAATTATTTTTTGCAAAATTTACTATAGAAGAGGCAATCCCTGGCGTATATAAAATTTGCGACAGTATAAAATTAATTTTTGAAAAATTTACTATAGAAAAGGCAATCTTTGGCGTAATTAAAATTTGCGACAGTAAAAAATTATTTTTTGAAAAATTTACTGTAGAAAAGGCAATCCCTGGCGCAATTAAAATTTGCGACAGTAAAAAATTAATTTGTGAAAAATTTACTATAGAAAAGGCAATCCCTGGCGCAATTATAATTTGCGACAGTAAAAAATTATTTTTTGCAAAATTTACTATAAAAAAGGCAATCCCTGGCGTATTTAAAATTTGCGACAGTAAAAAATTAATTTGTGAAAAATTTACTATAAAAAAGGCAATTCCTGGCGCAATTAAAATTGCGACAGTGAAAAATTAATTTTTGAAAAATTTACTATAGAAAAGGCAATCCCTGGCGCAATTAAAATTTGCGACAGTAAAAAATTATTTTTTGAATAGTTTACTATAGAAAAGGCAATCCCTGGCGCAATTAAAATTTGCGACAGTAAAAAATTATATTTTGAATAATTTACTATAGAAAAGGCAATCCCTGGCGGATTTAAAATTTGCGACAGTAAAAAATAAATTTTTGAAAAATTTACTGTAGAAAAGGCAATCCCTGGCGCAATTAAAATTTGCGACAGTAAAAAATTATTTTTTGAAAAATTTACTATAGAAAAGGCAATCCCTGGCGTATTTAAAATTTGCGACAGTAAAAAATTAATTTGTGAAAAATGTACTATAGAAAAGGCAATCCCTGGCGTATTTAAAATTTGCGACAGTAAAAAATTATTTTTTGAATAATTTACTATAGAAAAGGCAATCCCTGGCGTAATTAAAATTTGCGACAGTAAAAAATTATTTTTTGAAAAATTTACTGTAGAAAAGGCAATCCTTGGCGCAATTAAAATTTGCGACAGTAAAAAATTATATTTTGAATAATTTACTATAGAAAAGGCAATCCCTGGCGGATTTAAAATTTGCGACAGTAAAAAATAAATTTTTGAAAAATTTACTGTAGAAAAGGCAATCCCTGGCGCAATTAAAATTTGCGACAGTAAAAAATTAATTTTTGAAAAATTTACTATAGAAAAGGCAATCCCTGGCGTATTTAAAATTTGCGACAGTAAAAAATTAATTTGTGAAAAATGTACTATAGAAAAGGCAATCCCTGGCGTATTTAAAATTTGCGACAGTATAAAATTAAATTTTGAAAAATTTACTATAGAAAAGGCAATCCCTGGCGTAATTAAAATTAGCGACAGTAAAAGATTATTTTTTGGAAAATTTACTGTAGAAAATTCAATCCCTGCCGCAATTAAAATTTGCGACAGTAAAAAATTATTTTTTGAATAATTTCCTATAGAAAAGGCAATCCCTGGCGTATTTAAAATTTGCGACAGTAAAAAATTCATTTTTGAAAAATTTACTATAGAAAAGGCAATCCCTGGTATATTTAAAATTTGCGACAGCAAAAAATTATTTTTTGAAAAATTTACTACAGAAAAGGCAATCCCTGGCGTAATTAAAATTTGCGACAGCAAAAAATTATTTTCTGAAAAATTTACTATAGAAAAGGCAATCCCTGGCGTATTTAAAATTTGCGAGAGTAAAAAATTATTTTTTAAATAATTTACTATAAAAAGGCAATCCCTGGCGTAATTAAAATTTTCGACAATAGAAAATTATTTTTTGGAAAATTTACTATAGAAAAGACAATCCCTGGCGTATTTAAAATTTGCGACAGTAAAAAATTAATTTTTGAAAAATTTACTATAGAAAAGGCAATCCCTGGCGTAATTAAAATTTGCGACAGTAAAAAATTATTTTTTGAAAAATTTTCTGTAGAAAAGGCAATCCCAGGCGTAATTAAAATTTGCGACAGTAAAAAATTATTTTTTGAAAAATTTACTGTAGAAATGGCAATCCCTGGCTCAATTAAAATTTGCGACAGTAAAAAATTATTTTTTGCAAAATTTACTATAGAAGAGGCAATCCCTGGCGTATTTAATATTTGCGACAGTAAAAAATTAATTTTTGAAAAATTTACTATAGAAAAGGCAATGCCTGGCGTAATTAAAATTTTCGACAGTAGAAAATTATTTTTTGAAAAATTTACTATAGAAAGACAATCCCTGGCGCAATTAAAATTTGCGACAGTATAAAATTAAATTTTGAAAAATTTACTATAGAACAGGCAATCCCTGGCGTATTTAAAATTTGCGACAGTAAAAAATTAATTTTTGAAAAATTTACTATAGAAAAGGCAATCCCTGGCGTAATTAAAATTTGCAACAGTAGAAAATTAATTTTTGAAAAATTTACTATAGAAAAGGCAATCCGTGACGCAATTAAAATTTGCGACAGTAAAAAATTATTTTTTGAAAAATTTATTGTAGAAAAGGCAATACCTGGATCAATTAAAATTTGCGACAGTAAAAAATTATTTTTTGCAAAATTTACTATTGAAGAGGCAATCCCTGGCGTATTTAAAATTTGCGACAGTAAAAAATTAATTTTAGAAAAATGTACTATATAAAAGGCAATTCCCGGCGTAATTAAAATTTGCGACAGCAGAAAATTAATTTTTGAAAAATTTACTATAGAAAAGGCTATCCCTGGAGTAATTAAAATTTGCGACAGTAAAAAATTATTTTTTGAAAAATTTACTGTAGAAAATTCAATCCCTGGCGTATTTAAAATTTGCGACAGTAAAAAATTAATTTTTGAAAAATTTACTACAGAAAAGGCAATCCCTAGCGCAATTAAAATTTGCGACAGTAAAAAATTATTCTTTGAAAAATTTACTATAGAAAAGGCCATCCCTGGCGTATTTCAAATTTGCGACAATAGAAAATTATTTTTTGAAAAATTTACTATAGAAAAGACAATCCCTGGCGCCATTAAAATTTGCGACAGTATAAAATTAAATTTTGAAAAATTTACTATAGAACAGGCAATCCCTGGCGTATTTAAAATTTGCGACAGTGAAAAATTAATTTTTGAAAAATTTACTATAGAAAAGGCAATCCCTGGCGTAATTAAAATTTGCGACAGTAGAAAATTAATTTTTGAAAAATTTACTATAGAAAAGGCAATCCCTAGCGCAATTAAAATTTGCGACAGTAAAAATTATTCTTTGAAAAATTTACTATAGAAAAGGCAATCCCTGGCGTATTTCAAATTTGCGACAGTAAAAAATTATTCTTTGAAAAATTTACTATAGAAAAGGCAATACCTGGCGTAATTAAAATTTGCGACAGTAAAATATTTACTGTAGAAAAGGCAATCACTGGGGTATTTAAAATTTGCGACAGTAAAAAATTAATTTTTGAAAAATTTACTACAGAAAAGGCAATCCCTGGCGCAATTAAAACTTGCGACAGTAAAAAATTATTTTTTGAAAAATTTACTGTAGAAAAGGCAATCACTGGGGTATTTAAAATTTGCGACAGTAAAAAATTAATTTTTGAAAAATTTACTACAGAAAAGGCAATCCCTAGCGCAATTAAAATTTGCGACAGTAAAAAATTATTCTTTGAAAAATTTACTATAGAAAAGGCCATCCCTGGCGTATTTCAAATTTGCGACAATAGAAAATTATTTTTTGAAAAATTTACTATAGAAAAGACAATCCCTGGCGCCATTAAAATTTGCGACAGTATAAAATTAAATTTTGAAAAATTTACTATAGAACAGGCAATCCCTGGCGTATTTGAAATTTGCGACAGTGAAAAATTAATTTTTGAAAAATTTACTATAGAAAAGGCAATCCCTGGCGTAATTAAAATTTGCGACAGTAGAAAATTAATTTTTGAAAAATTTACTATAGAAAAGGCAATCCCTAGCGCAATTAAAATTTTCGACAGTAAAAATTATTCTTTGAAAAATTTACTATAGAAAAGGCAATCCCTGGCGTATTTCAAATTTGCGACAGTAAAAAATTATTCTTTGAAAAATTTACTATAGAAAAGGCAATACCTGGCGTAATTAAAATTTGCGACAGTAAAATATTTACTGTAGAAAAGGCAATCACTGGGGTATTTAAAATTTGCGACAGTAAAAAATTAATTTTTGAAAAATTTACTACAGAAAAGGCAATCCCTGGCGCAATTAAAACTTGCGACAGTAAAAAATTATTTTTTGAAAAATTTACTATAGAAAAGGCAATCCCTGGCGTAATTAAAATTTTCGACAGTAGAAAATAATTTTTTGAAAAATTTACTGTAGAAAAGGCAATCCCTGGCGCAATTAAAATTTGCGACAGTAGAAAATTATTTTTTGAAAAATTTACTATAGAACAGGCAATCCCTGGCGTATTTAAAATTTGCGACAGTAAAAAATTATTTTTTGAATAATTTACTATAGAAAAGGCAATCCCTAGCGCAATTAAAATTTGCGACATTAAAAAATTATTCTTTGAAAAATTTACTATAGAAAAGGCAATCCCTGGCGTATTTAAAATTTGCGACAGGAAAAAATTAATTTTTGAAAAATTTACTATAGAAGAGGCAATCTCTGGCGTAATTAAAATTTGCGACAGTAAAAAATTAATTTTTGAAAAATTTACTGTAGAAAAGGCAATCCCTGGCGCAATTAAAATTTCCGACAGTAAAAAATTATTTTTTGAAAAATTTACTATAGAAAAGGCAATCCCTGGCGCAATTAAAATTTGCGACAGTAAAAAATTATTTTTTGTAAAAATTTACTATAGAAAAGGCAATCCCCAGCGTAATTAAAATTTGCGACAGTATAAAATTAATTTTTGAATAATTTACTATAGAAAAGGCAATCCCTGGCGCAATTAAAATTTGCGACAGTATAAAATTATTTTTTGAATAATTTACTATAGAAAAGGCAATCCCTGGCGTAATTAAAATTTTCGACAGCAAAAAATTAATTTTTGAAAAATTTACCATAGAAAAGGCAATCCCTGGCGTAATTAAAATTTGCGACAGTAAAAAATTAATTTTTGAAAAATTTACTACAGAAAAGGCAATCCCTAGCGCAATTAAAATTTGCGACAGTAAAAAATTATTCTTTGAAAAATTTACTATAGAAAAGGCCATCCCTGGCGTATTTCAAATTTGCGACAATAGAAAATTATTTTTTGAAAAATTTACTATAGAAAAGACAATCCCTGGCGCCATTAAAATTTGCGACAGTATAAAATTAAATTTTGAAAAATTTACTATAGAACAGGCAATCCCTGGCGTATTTAAAATTTGCGACAGTGAAAAATTAATTTTTGAAAAATTTACTATAGAAAAGGCAATCCCTGGCGTAATTAAAATTTGCGACAGTAGAAAATTAATTTTTGAAAAATTTACTATAGAAAAGGCAATCCCTAGCGCAATTAAAATTTGCGACAGTAAAAATTATTCTTTGAAAAATTTACTATAGAAAAGGCAATCCCTGGCGTATTTCAAATTTGCGACAGTAAAAAATTATTCTTTGAAAAATTTACTATAGAAAAGGCAATACCTGGCGTAATTAAAATTTGCGACAGTAAAATATTTACTGTAGAAAAGGCAATCACTGGGGTATTTAAAATTTGCGACAGTAAAAAATTAATTTTTGAAAAATTTACTACAGAAAAGGCAATCCCTGGCGCAATTAAAACTTGCGACAGTAAAAAATTATTTTTTGAAAAATTTACTGTAGAAAAGGCAATCACTGGGGTATTTAAAATTTGCGACAGTAAAAAATTAATTTTTGAAAAATTTACTACAGAAAAGGCAATCCCTAGCGCAATTAAAATTTGCGACAGTAAAAAATTATTCTTTGAAAAATTTACTATAGAAAAGGCCATCCCTGGCGTATTTCAAATTTGCGACAATAGAAAATTTTTTTTTGAAAAATTTACTATAGAAAAGACAATCCCTGGCGCCATTAAAATTTGCGACAGTATAAAATTAAATTTTGAAAAATTTACTATAGAACAGGCAATCCCTGGCGTATTTGAAATTTGCGACAGTGAAAAATTAATTTTTGAAAAATTTACTATAGAAAAGGCAATCCCTGGCGTAATTAAAATTTGCGACAGTAGAAAATTAATTTTTGAAAAATTTACTATAGAAAAGGCAATCCCTAGCGCAATTAAAATTTTCGACAGTAAAAATTATTCTTTGAAAAATTTACTATAGAAAAGGCAATCCCTGGCGTATTTCAAATTTGCGACAGTAAAAAATTATTCTTTGAAAAATTTACTATAGAAAAGGCAATACCTGGCGTAATTAAAATTTGCGACAGTAAAATATTTACTGTAGAAAAGGCAATCACTGGGGTATTTAAAATTTGCGACAGTAAAAAATTAATTTTTGAAAAATTTACTACAGAAAAGGCAATCCCTGGCGCAATTAAAACTTGCGACAGTAAAAAATTATTTTTTGAAAAATTTACTATAGAAAAGGCAATCCCTGGCGTAATTAAAATTTTCGACAGTAGAAAATAATTTTTTGAAAAATTTACTGTAGAAAAGGCAATCCCTGGCGCAATTAAAATTTGCGACAGTAGAAAATTATTTTTTGAAAAATTTACTATAGAACAGGCAATCCCTGGCGTATTTAAAATTTGCGACAGTAAAAAATTATTTTTTGAATAATTTACTATAGAAAAGGCAATCCCTAGCGCAATTAAAATTTGCGACATTAAAAAATTATTCTTTGAAAAATTTACTATAGAAAAGGCAATCCCTGGCGTATTTAAAATTTGCGACAGGAAAAAATTAATTTTTGAAAAATTTACTATAGAAGAGGCAATCTCTGGCGTAATTAAAATTTGCGACAGTAAAAAATTAATTTTTGAAAAATTTACTGTAGAAAAGGCAATCCCTGGCGCAATTAAAATTTCCGACAGTAAAAAATTATTTTTTGAAAAATTTACTATAGAAAAGGCAATCCCTGGCGCAATTAAAATTTGCGACAGTAAAAAATTATTTTTTGTAAAAATTTACTATAGAAAAGGCAATCCCAGCGTAATTAAAATTTGCGACAGTATAAAATTAATTTTGAATAATTTACTATAGAAAAGGCAATCCCTGGCGCAATTAAAATTTGCGACAGTATAAAATTATTTTTTGAATAATTTACTATAGAAAAGGCAATCCTGGCGTAATTAAAATTTTCGACAGCAAAAAATTAATTTTTGAAAAATTTACTATAGAAAAGGCAATCCCTGGCGTAATTAAAATTTGCGACAGTAAAAAATTAATTTTGAAAAATTTACTGTAGAATATTCAATCCCTGCCGCAATTAAAATTTGCGACAGTAAAAAATTATTTTTTGAATAATTTACTATAGAAAAGGCAATCCTTGGCGTATTTAAAATTTGCGACAGTAAAAAATTAATTTTTGAAAAATTTACTATAGAAAAGACAATCCCTGGCGTATTTAAAATTTGCGACAGTACAAAATTAATTTTTGAAACATTTACTATAGAAAAGGCAATCCCTGGCGTAATTAAAATTTGCGACAGTAAAAAAATTATTTTTTGAAAAATTTACTGTAGAAAAGGCAATCCCTGGCGCAATTAAAATTTGCGACAGTAAAAAATTATTTTTTGCAAAATTTACTATAGAAAAGGCAATCCCTGGCGTATTTAAAATTTGCGACAGTAAAAAATTAATTTTTGAAAAATTTACTATAGAAAAGACAATCCATGGCGTATTTAAAATTTGCGACAGTAAAAAAATAATTTTTGACAAATTTACTATAGAAAAGGCAATCCCTGGAGTAATTAAAATTTGCGACTGTAAAAAATTATTTTTTGAAAAATTTACTGTAGAATATTCAATCCCTGCCGCAATTAAAATTTGCGACAGTAAAAAATTATTTTTTGAATAATTTACTATAGAAAAGGCAATCCCTGGCGCAGTTAAAATTTGCGACAGTATAAAATTATTTTTTGAATAATTTACTATAGAAAAGGCAATCCCTGGCGTAATTAAAATTTTCGACAGCAAAAAATTAATTTTTGAAAAATTTACTATAGAAAAGGCAATCCCTGGCGTAATTAAAATTTGCGACAGTAAAAAATTAATTTTTGAAAAATTTACTGTAGAATATTCAATCCCTGCCGCAATTAAAATTTGCGACAGTAAAAAAATTATTTTTTGAATAATTTACTATAGAAAAGGCAATCCTTGGCGTATTTAAAATTTGCGACAGTAAAAAATTAATTTTTGAAAAATTTACTATAGAAAAGACAATCCCTGGCGTATTTAAAATTTGCGACAGTAAAAAATTAATTTTTGAAACATTTACTATAGAAAAGGCAATCCCTGGCGTAATTAAAATTTGCTACAGTAAAAAATTATTTTTTGAAAAATTTACTGTAGAAAAGGCAATCCCTGGCGCAATTAAAATTTGCGACAGTAAAAAATTATTTTTTGCAAAATTTACTATAGAAAAGGCAATCCCTGGCGTATTTAAAATTTGCGACAGTAAAAAATTAATTTTTGAAAAATTTACTATAGAAAAGACAATCCATGGCGTATTTAAAATTTGCGACAGTAAAAAATTAATTTTTGACAAATTTACTATAGAAAAGGCAATCCCTGGAGTAATTAAAATTTGCGACTGTAAAAAATTATTTTTTGAAAAATTTACTGTAGAATATTCAATCCCTGCCGCAATTAAAATTTGCGACAGTAAAAAATAATTTTTTGAATAATTTACTATAGAAAAGGCAATCCTTGGCGTATTTAAAATTTGCGACAGTAAAAAATTAATTTTTGAAAAATTGACTATAGAAAAGACAATCCCTGGCGTATTTAAAATTTGCGACAGTAAAAAATTAATTTTTGAAACATTTACTATAGAAAAGGCAATCCCTGGCGTAATTAAAATTTGCGACAGTAAAAAATTATTTTTTGAAAAATTTACTGTAGAAAAGGCAATCCCTGGCGCAATTAAAATTTGCGACAGTAAAAAATTATTTTTTGCAAAATTTACTATAAAAAGGCAATCCCTGGCGTATTTAAAATTTGCGGCAGTAAAAAATTATTTTTTGAATAATTTACTATAGAAAAGGCAATCCCTGGCGCAATTAAAATTTGCGACAGTAGAAAATTATTTTTTGAAAAATTTACTATAGAACAGGCAATCCCTGGCGTATTTAAAATTTGCGACAGTAAAAAATTATTTTTTGAATAATTTACTATAGAAAAGGCAATCCCTAGCGCAATTAAAATTTGCGACATTAAAAAATTATTCTTTGAAAAATTTACTATAGAAAAGGCAATCCCTGGCGTATTTAAAATTTGCGACAGTAAAAAATTAATTTTTGAAAAAATTTACTATAGAAGAGGCAATCTCTGCGTAATTAAAATTTGCGACAGTAAAAAATTAATTTTTGAAAAATTTACTGTAGAAAAGGCAATCCCTGGCGCAATTAAAATTTCCGACAGTAAAAAATTATTTTTGAAAAATTTACTATAGAAAAGGCAATCCCTGGCGCAATTAAAATTTGCGACAGTAAAAAATTATTTTTTGAAAAATTTACTGTAGAAAAAGGCAATCCCTGGCGCAATTAAAATTTGCGACAGTAAAAAATTATTTTTTGTAAAAATTTACAATAGAAAAGGCAATCCCCAGCGTAATTAAAATTTGCGACAGTATAAAATTAATTTTTGAATAATTTACTATAGAAAAGGCAATCCCTGGCGCAATTAAAATTTGCGACAGTATAAAATTATTTTTTGAATAATTTACTATTGAAAAGGCAATCCCTGGCGTAATTAAAATTTTCGACAGCAAAAAATTAATTTTTGAAAAATTTACTATAGAAAAGGCAATCCCTGGCGTAATTAAAATTTGCGACAGTAAAAAATTAATTTTTGAAAAATTTACTGTAGAATATTCAATCCCTGCCGCAATTAAAATTTGCGACAGTAAAAAATTATTTTTTGAATAATTTACTATAGAAAAGGCAATCCTTGGCGTATTTAAAATTTGCGACAGTAAAAAATTAATTTTTGAAAAATTTACTATAGAAAAGACAATCCCTGGCGTATTTAAAATTTGCGACAGTAAAAAATTAATTTTTGAAACATTTACTATAGAAAAGGCAATCCCTGGCGTAATTAAAATTTGCGACAGTAAAAAATTATTTTTTGAAAAATTTACTGTAGAAAAGGCAATCCCTGGCGCAATTAAAATTTGCGACAGTAAAAAATTATTTTTTGCAAAATTTACTATAGAAAAGGCAATCCCTGGCGTATTTAAAATTTGCGACAGTAAAAAATTGTTTTTTGAAAAATTTACTATAGAAAAGGCAATCCCTGGCGTATTTAAAATTTGCGACAGTAAAAAATTATTTTTTGAAAAATTTACTATAGAAAAGGCAATACCTGGCGTATTTAAAATTTGCGACAGTAGAAAATTATTTTTTGAAAAATTTACCATAGAAAAGGCAATCCCTGGCGTATTTAAAATTTGCGACAGTAAAAATTAATTTGTGAAAAATTTACTATAGAAAAGGCAATCCCTGGCGTATTTAAAATTTGCGACAGTAAAAAATTATTTTTTGCAAAATTTACCATAGAAGAGGAATCCCTGGCGTATTTAAAATTTTCGACAGTATAAAATAATTTTTTGAAAAATTTACTGTAGAAAAGGCAATCCCTGACGTATTTAAAATTTGCGACAGTAAAAAATTATTTTTTGAATAATTTACTATAGAAAAGGCAATCCCTGGCGCAATTAAAATTGGCGACAGTATGAAATTAAATTTTGAAAAATTTACTATAGAAAAGGCAATCCCTGGCGTATTTAAAATTTGCGACAGCATAAAATTATTTTTTGAAAAATTTACTGTAGAAAAGGCAATCCCTGGCGTATTTAAAATTTGCGACAGTGAAAAATTATTTTTTGAATAATTTACTATAGAAAAGTCAATCTCTGGCGCAATTAAAATTTGCGACAGTATAAAATTAAATTTTGAAAAATTTACTATAGAAAAGGCAATCCCTGGCGTAATTAAAATTTGCGACAGTAAAAAATAATTGTTTTGCAAAATTTACTATAGAAAAGGCAATCCCTGGCATATTTAAAATTTGCGACAGTAAAAAATTAATTTGTGAAAAATTTACTATAGAAAAGGCAATCTCTGGCGTATTTAAAATTTGCGACAGTAAAAAATTAATTTTTGAATAATTTACTATAGAAAAGGCAATCCTTGGCGTAATTAAAATTTGCGACAGTAAAAAATTATTTTTTGAAAAATTTACTGTAGAAAAGGTAATACCTGGCGTATTTAAAATTTGCGACAGTAAAAAAATATTTTTTGAAAAATTTACTGTAGAAAAACCAATTCCTGGCGCAATTAAAACTTGCGAGAGTAAAAAATTATTTTTTGAATAATTTACTATAGAAAAGGCAATCCCTGGCGTAATTAACATTTGCGACAGTAATAAATTATTTTTTGAATAATTTACTATAGAAAAGGCAAACACTGGCGTATTTAAAATTTGCGACAGTAAAAAATAATTTTTTGAAAAATTTACTATAGAAAAGGCAATCCCTGGCGCAATTAAAATTTGCGACAGTAGAAAATTATTTTTTGAAAAATTTACTATAGAAAAGGCAATCCCTGGCATATTGTAAAATTTGCGACAGTAAAAAATTAATTTGTGAAAAATTTACTATAGAAAAGGGCAATCCCTGGCGTAGTTAAAATTTGCGACAGTAAAAAATTATTTTTTGCAAACTTTACTATAGAAGGGGCAATACCTGGCGTATTTAACATTTGCGACAGTATAAAATTATTTTTTGAAAAATTTACTGTAGAAAAGGCAATACCTGGCGTATTTAAAATTTGCGACAGTAAAAAATTATTTTTTGAATAATTTACTATAGAAAAGGCAGTCCCTGGCGCAATTAAAATTTGCGACAGTATAAAATTAAGTTTTGAAAAATTTACTATAGAAAAGGCAATCCCTGCCGTAAATAAAATTTGCGACAGTAAAAAATTATTTTTTTGCAAAATTTACTATAGAAAAGGCAATCCCTGGCGTATTTAAAATTTGCGACAGTAGAAAATTAATTTGTTAAAAATTTACTATAGAAAAGGCAATCCTGGCGTATTTAAAATTTGCGACAGTAAAAAATTAATTTTTGAAAAATTTACTATAGAAAAGGCAATCCCTGGCGCAATTAAAATTTGCGACAGTAGAAAATTATTTTTTGAAAAATTTACTATAGAATAGGCAATCCCTGGCGTATTTAAAATTTGCGACAGTAAAAAATTTACTATAGAAAAGGTAATCCCTGGCGTATTTAAAAATTGCGACAGTAAAAAAATTAGTTTTTGCAAAATTTACTGTAGAAAAGGCAATCCCTGGCGTATTTAAAAGTTGCGACAGTAAAAAATTATTTTTGAAAAATTTACCATAGAAAAGGTAATCCCTGGCGTAATTAAAACTTGCGGCAGTAAAAAATTATTTTTTGAATAATTTACTATAGAAAAGGCAATCCCTGGCGTATTTAAAATTTGCGACAGTAGAAAATTATTTTTTGAAAAATTTACTATAGAAAAGGCCATCCCTGGCGTATTTAAAATTTGAGACAGCCAAAAAATTAATTTGTGAAAAATTTACTATAGAAAAGGCAATCCCTGGCGTATGTAAAATTTGCGACAATAAAAAATTATTTTTTGAAAAATTTACTATAGAAAAGATAATCCCTGGAGTAATTAAAATTTGCGACAGTAAAAAATTGTTTTTTGAATAATTTACTATAGAAAAGGCAAACCCTGGCGTATTTAAAATTTGCGACAATAAAAAATTATTTTTTGAAATATTTACTATAGAAAAGGCAATACCTGGCGCAATTAAAATTTCCGACAGTAGAAAATTATTTTTTTGAAAAATTTACTATAGAATAGGCAATCCCTGGCGTATTTAAAATTTGCGACAGTAAAAAATTTACTATAGAAAAGGTAATCCCTGGCGTATTTAAAAATTGCGACAGTAAAAAATTAGTTTTTGCAAAATTTACTGTAGAAAAGGCAATCCCTGGCGTATTTAAAATTTGCGACAGTAAAAAATTATTTTTTGAAAAATTTACCATAGAAAAGGTAATCCCTGGCGTAATTAAAACTTGCGACAGTAAAAAATTATTTTTTGAATAATTTACTATAGAAAAGGCAATCCCTGGCGTATTTAAAATTTGCGACAGTAGAAAATTATTTTTTGAAAAATTTACTATAGAAAAGGCCATCCCTGGCGTATTTAAAATTTGAGACAGCAAAAAATTAATTTGTGAAAAATTTACTATAGAAAAGGCAATCCCTGGCGTATGTAAAATTTGCGACAATAAAAAATTATTTTTTGAAAAATTTACTATAGAAAAGATAATCCCTGGAGTAATTAAAATTTGCGACAGTAAAAAATTGTTTTTTGAATAATTTACTATAGAAAAGGCAAACCCTGGCGTATTTAAAATTTGCGACAATAAAAAATTATTTTTTGAAATATTTACTATAGAAAAGGCAATACCTGGCGCAATTAAAATTTCCGACAGTAGAAAATTATTTTTTGAAAAATTTTCTATAGAAAAGCCAATCCCTGGCGAATTTAAAATTTGCGACAGTAAAAATTAATTTGTGAAAAATTTACTATAGAAAAGGCAATCCCTGGCGTATTTAAAATTTGCGACAGTAAAAAATTAATTTTTGAAAAATTTACTATAGAAAAGGCAATCCCTGGCGCAATTAAAATTTGCGACAGTAGAAAATTATTTTTTGAAAAATTTACTATAGAAAAGGCAATCCCTGGCGTATTTAAAATTTGCGACAGTCTAAAATTATTTTTTGAAAAATTTACTGTAGAAAAGGCAATACCTGGCGTATTTAAAATTTGCGACAGTAAAAAATTTTTTTTTGAATAATTTACTATAGAAAAGGCAATCCCTGGCGCAATTAAAATTTGCGACAGTATAAAATTAAATTTTGAAAAATTTACTATAGAAAAGGCAATCCCTGGCGTAATTAAAATTTGCGACAGTAAAAAATAATTTTTTTGCAAAATTTACTATAGAAAAGGCAATCCCTGGCATATTTAAAATTTGCGACAGTAAAAATTTAATTTGTGAAAAATTTACTATAGAAAAGGCAATCCCTGGCGTATTTAAAAATTGCGACAGTAAAAAATTAATTTTTGAATAATTTACTATAGAAAATTCAATCCCTGGCGTAATTAAAATTTGCGACAGTAAAAAATTATTTTTTGAAAAATTTACTGTGGAAAAGGTAATCCCTGGCGTATTTAAAATTTGCGACAGTAAAGAATTATTTTTTGAAAAATTTACTGTAGAAAAGGCAATTCCTGGCGCAATTAAAACTTGCGACAGTAAAAAATTATTTTCTGAATAATTTACTATAGAAAAGGCAATCCCTGGCGTATTTAAAATTTGCGACAGTAAAAAATTAATTTGTGAAAAATTTACTATAGAAAAGGCAATCCCTGGCGTATTTAAAATTTGCGACAGTAAAAAATTATATAGTATAATAAATAATAATAATAATAAATTAATAAAATATATATAGTAAATTTTTCAATAGAAAAGGTAATCCCTGGCTTAATTAAAATTTGCGACAGTAAAAAATTATTTTTTGAATACTTTACTATAGAAAAGGCAATCCCTGGCGTATTTAAAATTTGCGACAGTAAAAAATAATTTTTTGAGAAATTTACTATAGAAAAGGCAAAAAAAAAATAATTTTTTTGCAAAATTTACTATAGAAAAGGCAATCCCTGGCGTATTTAAAATTTGCGACAGTAGAAAATTAATTTGTTAAAAATTTACTATAGAAAAGGAAATCCCTGGCGTATTTAAAATTTGCGACAGTAAAAAATTAATTTTTGAAAAATTTACTATAGAAAAGGCAATCCCTGGCGTATTTAAAATTTGCGACAGTAAAAAATTAATTTTTGAAAAATTTACTATAGAAAAGGCAATCCCTGGCGCAATTAAAATTTGCGACAGTAGAAAATTATTTTTTGAAAAATTTACTATAGAAAAGGCAATCCCTGGCGTATTTAAAATTTGCGACAGTAAAAAATTATTTTTTGAAAAATTTACTATAGAAAATGCGACAGTAAAAAATTAGTTTTTGCAAAATTTACTGTAGAAAAGGCAATCCCAGCCGTATTTAAAATTTGCGACAGTAAAAAATTATTTTTTGAAAAATTTACTATAGAAAAGGTAATCCCTGGCGTATTTAAAAATTGCGACAGTAAAAAATTAGTTTTTCAAAATTTACTGTAGAAAAGGCAATCCCTGACGTATTTAAAATTTGCGACAGTAAAAAATTATTTTTTGAAAAATTTACTGTAGAAAAGGCGATCTCTGGCGTATTTAAAATTTGCGACAGTAAAAAATTATTTTTTGAATAATCCCTGGCGCAATTAAAATTTGCGACAGTATAAAATTAAATTTTGAAAAATTTACTATAGAAAAGGCAATCCCTGGCGTATTTAAAATTTGCGACAGTATAAAATTATTTTTTGAAAAATTTACTGTAGAAAAGGCAATCCCTGGCGTATTTAAAATTTGCGACAGTAAAATATTATTTTTTCAATAATTTACTATAGAAAAGGCAATCCCTGGCGCAATTAAAATTTGCGACAGTATAAAATTAAATTTTGAAAAATTTAGTATAGAAAAGGCAATCCCTGGCGTATTTAAAATTTGCGACAGTATAAAATTATTTTTTGAAAAATTTACTGTAGAAAAGGCAATACCTGGCGTATTTAAAATTTGCGACAGTAAAAAATTATTTTTTGAATAATTTACTATAGAAAAGGCAATCCCTGGCGAAATTAAAATTTGCGACAGTATAAAATTAAATTTTGAAAAATTTACTATAGAAAAGGCAATCCCTGGCGTAATTAAAATTTGCGACAGTAAAAAATAATTTTTTTGCTAAATTTACTATAGAAAAGGCAATCCCTGGCATATTTAAAATTTGCGACAGTAAAAAATTAATTTTTGAAAAATTTACTATAGAAAAGGCAATCCCTGGCGTATTTAAAATTTGCGACAGTAAAAGTTAATTTTTGAATAATTTACTATAGAAAATTCAATCCCTGGCGTAATTAAAATTTGCGACAGTAAAAAATTATTTTTTGAAAAATTTACTGTGGAAAAGGTAATCCCTGGCGTATTTAAAATTTGCGACAGTAAAAAATTATTTTTTGAAAAATTTACTGTAGAAAAGGCAATTCCTGGCGCAATTAAAACTTGCGACAGTAAAAAATTATTTTTTGAATAATTTACTATAGAAAAGGCAATCCCTGGCGTATTTAAAATTTCCGACAGTAAAAAATTAATTTGTGAAAAATTTACTATAGAAAAGCAATCCCTGGCCTATTTAAAATTTGCGACAGTAAAAAATTATATAGTATAATAAATAATAATAATAATAAATAAATAAAATATATATAGTAAATTTTTCAATAGAAAAGGTAATCCCTGGCTTAATTAAAATTTGCGACAGTAAAAAATTATTTTTTGAATACTTTACTATAGAAAAGGCAATCCCTGGCGTATTTAAAATTTGCGATAGTAAAAAATAATTTTTTGAAAAATTTACTATAGAAAAGGCAAAAAAAAATAATTTTTTTGCAAAATTTACTATAGAAAAGGCAATCCCTGGCGTATTTAAAATTTGCGACAGTAGAAAATTAATTTGTTAAAAATTTACTATAGAAAAGGAAATCCCTGGCGTACTTAAAACTTGCGACAGTAAAAAATTAATTTTTGAAAAATTTACTATAGAAAAGGCAATCCCTGGCGTATTTAAAATTTGCGACAGTAAAAAATTAATTTTTGAAAAATTTACTATAGAAAAGGCAATCCCTGGCGCAATTAAAATTTGCGACAGTAGAAAATTATTTTTTGAAAAATTTACTATAGAAAAGGCAATCCCTGGCGTATTTAAAATTTGCGACAGTAAAAAATTATTTTTTGAAAAATTTACTATAGAAAAGTTAATTACTGGCGTATTTAAAAATTGCGACAGTAAAAAATTAGTTTTTGCAAAATTTACTGTAGAAAAGTCAATCCCTGACGTATTTAAAATTTGCGACAGTAAAAAATTATTTTTTGAAAAATTTACTATAGAAAAGGTAATCCCTGGCGTATTTAAAAATTGCGACAGTAAAAAATTAGTTTTTGCAAAATTTACTGTAGAAAAGGCAATCCCTGACGTATTTAAAATTTGCGACAGTAAAAAATTATTTTTTGAAAAATTTACTGTAGAAAAGGCAATCTCTGGCGTATTTAAAATTTGCGACAGTAAAAAATTATTTTTTGAATAATTTACTATAGAAAAGGCAATCCCTGGCGCAATTAAAATTTGCGACAGTATAAAATTAAATTTTGAAAAATTTACTATAGAAAAGGCAATCCCTGGCGTATTTAAAATTTGCGACAGTATAAAATTATTTTTTGAAAAATTTACTGTAGAAAAGGCAATCCCTGGCGTATTTAAAATTTGCAACAGTAAAATATTATTTTTTGAATAATTTACTATAGAAAAGGCAATCCCTGGTATATTTAAAATTTGCGACAGTATAAAATTATTTTTTGAAAAATTTACTGTAGAAAAGGCAATCCCTGACGTATTTAAAATTTGCGACAGTATAAAATTAAAGTTTGAAAAATTTAGTATAGAAAAGGCAATACCTGGCGTAATTAAAATTTGCGACAGTAAAAAATAATTTTTTTGCAAAATTTACTATAGAAAAGGCAATCCCTGGCATATTTAAAATTTGCGACAGTAAAAAATTAATTTGTGAGAAATTTACTATAGGAAAGGCAATCCCTGGCGTAATTAAAATTTGCGAGAGTAAAAAATTATTTTTTGAATAATTTACTATAGAAAAGGCAATCCCTGGCGTATTTAAAATTTGCGACAGTAGAAAATTATGTTTTGAAAAATTTACTATAGAAAAGGCAGTCCCTGGCGTATTTAAAATTTGCGACAGTAAAAAATTAATTTGTGAAAAATTTACTATAGAAAAGGCAATCCCTGGCGTATTTAAAATTTGCGACAGTAAAAAATTATATAGTATAATAAATAATAATAATAATAAATAAATAAAATATATATAGTAAATTTTTAAATAGAAAAGGTAATCCTTGGCTTAATTAAAATTTGCGACAGTAAAAAATTATTTTTTGAATACTTTACTATAGAAAAGGCAATCCCTGGTATATTTAAAATTTGCGACAGTAAAAAATTATTTTTTGAAAAATTTACTATAGAAAAGGTAATCCCTGGCGTATTTAAAAATTGCGACAGTAAAAAATTAGTTTTTGCAAAATTTACTATAGAAAAGGCAATCCCTGACGTATTTAAAATTTGCGACAGTAAAAAATTATTTTTTGAAAAATTTACTGTAGAAAAGGCAATCCCTGGCGCAATTAAATTTTGCGTCAGTAGAAAATTATTTTTTGAAAAATTTACTGTAGAAAAGGCAATCCCTGGCGTATTTAAAATTTGCGACAGTAAAAAATTAATTTTTGAAAAATTTACTGTAGAAAAGGCAATCCCTGGCGCAATTAAAATTTGCGACAGTAAAAAATTATTTTTTGCAAAATTTACTATAAAAAAGGCAATCCTTGGCGTATTTAAAATTTGCGACAGTAAAAAATTAATTTGTGAAAAATTTACTATAAAAAAGCCAATTCCTGGCGCAATTAAAATTGCGACAGTGAAAAATTAATTTTTGAAAAATTTACTATAGAAAAGGCAATCCCTGGCGCAATTAAAATTTGCGACAGTAAAAAATTATTTTTTGAATAGTTTACTATAGAAAAGGCAATCCCTGGCGCAATTAAAATTTGCGACAGTAAAAAATTATATTTTGAATAATTTACTATAGAAAAGGCAATCCCTGGCGGATTTAAAATTTGCGACAGTAAAAAATAAATTTTTGAAAAATTTACTGTAGAAAAGGCAATCCCTGGCGCAATTAAAATTTGCGACAGTAAAAAATTATTTTTTGAAAAATTTACTATAGAAAAGGCAATCCCTGGCGTATTTAAAATTTGCGACAGTAAAAAATTAATTTGTGAAAAATGTACTATAGAAAAGGCAATCCCTGGCGTATTTAAAATTTGCGACAGTAAAAAAGTAATTTTTGAAAAATTTACTATAGAAAAGGCAATCCCTGGCGTAATTAAAATTTGCGACAGTAAAAAATTAATTTGTGAAAAATTTACTATAGAAAAGGCAATACCTGGCGTATTTAAAATTTGCGACAGTAAAAAATTAATTTTTGAAAAATTTACTATAGAAAAGGCAATCCCTGGCGTAATTAAAATTTTCGACAGTAAAAAATTATTTTTTGAAAAATTTACTGTAGAAAAGGCAATCCCTGGCGTAATTAAAATTTGCGACAGTAAAAAATTATTTTTTGCAAAATTTACTATAGAAGAGGCAATCCCTGGCGTATATAAAATTTGCGACAGTATAAAATTAATTTTTGAAAAATTTACTATAGAAAAGGCAATCTTTGGCGTAATTAAAATTTGCGACAGTAAAAAATTATTTTTTGAAAAATTTACTGTAGAAAAGGCAATCCCTGGCGCAATTAAAATTTGCGACAGTAAAAAATTAATTTGTGAAAAATTTACTATAGAAAAGGCAATCCCTGGCGCAATTAAAATTTGCGACAGTAAAAAATTATTTTTTGCAAAATTTACTATAAAAAAGGCAATCCCTGGCGTATTTAAAATTTGCGACAGTAAAAAATTAATTTGTGAAAAATTTACTATAAAAAAGGCAATTCCTGGCGCAATTAAAATTGCGACAGTGAAAAATTAATTTTTGAAAAATTTACTATAGAAAAGGCAATCCCTGGCGCAATTAAAATTTGCGACAGTAAAAAATTATTTTTTGAATAGTTTACTATAGAAAAGGCAATCCCTGGCGCAATTAAAATTTGCGACAGTAAAAAATTATATTTTGAATAATTTACTATAGAAAAGGCAATCCCTGGCGGATTTAAAATTTGCGACAGTAAAAAATAAATTTTTGAAAAATTTACTGTAGAAAAGGCAATCCCTGGCGCAATTAAAATTTGCGACAGTAAAAAATTATTTTTTGAAAAATTTACTATAGAAAAGGCAATCCCTGGCGTATTTAAAATTTGCGACAGTAAAAAATTAATTTGTGAAAAATGTACTATAGAAAAGGCAATCCCTGGCGTATTTAAAATTTGCGACAGTAAAAAATTATTTTTTGAATAATTTACTATAGAAAAGGCAATCCCTGGCGTAATTAAAATTTGCGACAGTAAAAAATTATTTTTTGAAAAATTTACTGTAGAAAAGGCAATCCTTGGCGCAATTAAAATTTGCGACAGTAAAAAATTATATTTTGAATAATTTACTATAGAAAAGGCAATCCCTGGCGGATTTAAAATTTGCGACAGTAAAAAATAAATTTTTGAAAAATTTACTGTAGAAAAGGCAATCCCTGGCGCAATTAAAATTTGCGACAGTAAAAAATTAATTTTTGAAAAATTTACTATAGAAAAGGCAATCCCTGGCGTATTTAAAATTTGCGACAGTAAAAAATTAATTTGTGAAAAATGTACTATAGAAAAGGCAATCCCTGGCGTATTTAAAATTTGCGACAGTATAAAATTAAATTTTGAAAAATTTACTATAGAAAAGGCAATCCCTGGCGTAATTAAAATTAGCGACAGTAAAAGATTATTTTTTGGAAAATTTACTGTAGAAAATTCAATCCCTGCCGCAATTAAAATTTGCGACAGTAAAAAATTATTTTTTGAATAATTTCCTATAGAAAAGGCAATCCCTGGCGTATTTAAAATTTGCGACAGTAAAAAATTCATTTTTGAAAAATTTACTATAGAAAAGGCAATCCCTGGTATATTTAAAATTTGCGACAGCAAAAAATTATTTTTTGAAAAATTTACTACAGAAAAGGCAATCCCTGGCGTAATTAAAATTTGCGACAGCAAAAAATTATTTTCTGAAAAATTTACTATAGAAAAGGCAATCCCTGGCGTATTTAAAATTTGCGAGAGTAAAAAATTATTTTTTAAATAATTTACTATAAAAAGGCAATCCCTGGCGTAATTAAAATTTTCGACAATAGAAAATTATTTTTTGGAAAATTTACTATAGAAAAGACAATCCCTGGCGTATTTAAAATTTGCGACAGTAAAAAATTAATTTTTGAAAAATTTACTATAGAAAAGGCAATCCCTGGCGTAATTAAAATTTGCGACAGTAAAAAATTATTTTTTGAAAAATTTTCTGTAGAAAAGGCAATCCCAGGCGTAATTAAAATTTGCGACAGTAAAAAATTATTTTTTGAAAAATTTACTGTAGAAATGGCAATCCCTGGCTCAATTAAAATTTGCGACAGTAAAAAATTATTTTTTGCAAAATTTACTATAGAAGAGGCAATCCCTGGCGTATTTAATATTTGCGACGGTAAAAAATTAATTTTTGAAAAATTTACTATAGAAAAGGCAATCCCTGGCGTAATTAAAATTTTCGACAGTAGAAAATTATTTTTTGAAAAATTTACTATAGAAAGACAATCCCTGGCGCAATTAAAATTTGCGACAGTATAAAATTAAATTTTGAAAAATTTACTATAGAACAGGCAATCCCTGGCGTATTTAAAATTTGCGACAGTAAAAAATTAATTTTTGAAAAATTTACTATAGAAAAGGCAATCCCTGGCGTAATTAAAATTTGCAACAGTAGAAAATTAATTTTTGAAAAATTTACTATAGAAAAGGCAATCCGTGACGCAATTAAAATTTGCGACAGTAAAAAATTATTTTTGAAAAATTTATTGTAGAAAAGGCAATACCTGGATCAATTAAAATTTGCGACAGTAAAAAATTATTTTTTGCAAAATTTACTATTGAAGAGGCAATCCCTGGCGCATTTAAAATTTGCGACAGTAAAAAATTAATTTTAGAAAAATGTACTATATAAAAGGCAATTCCCGGCGTAATTAAAATTTGCGACAGCAGAAAATTAATTTTTGAAAAATTTACTATAGAAAAGGCTATCCCTGGAGTAATTAAAATTTGCGACAGTAAAAAATTATTTTTTGAAAAATTTACTGTAGAAAATTCAATCCCTGGCGTATTTAAAATTTGCGACAGTAAAAAATTAATTTTTGAAAAATTTACTACAGAAAAGGCAATCCCTAGCGCAATTAAAATTTGCGACAGTAAAAAATTATTCTTTGAAAAATTTACTATAGAAAAGGCCATCCCTGGCGTATTTCAAATTTGCGACAATAGAAAATTATTTTTTGAAAAATTTACTATAGAAAAGACAATCCCTGGCGCCATTAAAATTTGCGACAGTATAAAATTAAATTTTGAAAAATTTACTATAGAACAGGCAATCCCTGGCGTATTTAAAATTTGCGACAGTGAAAAATTAATTTTTGAAAAATTTACTATAGAAAAGGCAATCCCTGGCGTAATTAAAATTTGCGACAGTAGAAAATTAATTTTTGAAAAATTTACTATAGAAAAGGCAATCCCTAGCGCAATTAAAATTTGCGACAGTAAAAATTATTCTTTGAAAAATTTACTATAGAAAAGGCAATCCCTGGCGTATTTAAAATTTCCGACAGTAAAAAATTAATTTGTGAAAAATTTACTATAGAAAAGCAATCCCTGGCCTATTTAAAATTTGCGACAGTAAAAAATTATATAGTATAATAAATAATAATAATAATAAATAAATAAAATATATATAGTAAATTTTTCAATAGAAAAGGTAATCCCTGGCTTAATTAAAATTTGCGACAGTAAAAAATTATTTTTTGAATACTTTACTATAGAAAAGGCAATCCCTGGCGTATTTAAAATTTGCGATAGTAAAAAATAATTTTTTGAAAAATTTACTATAGAAAAGGCAAAAAAAAAAAATTTTTTTGCAAAATTTACTATAGAAAAGGCAATCCCTGGCGTATTTAAAATTTGCGACAGTAGAAAATTAATTTGTTAAAAATTTACTATAGAAAAGGAAATCCCTGGCGTACTTAAAACTTGCGACAGTAAAAAATTAATTTTTGAAAAATTTACTATAGAAAAGGCAATCCCTGGCGTATTTAAAATTTGCGACAGTAAAAAATTAATTTTTGAAAAATTTACTATAGAAAAGGCAATCCCTGGCGCAATTAAAATTTGCGACAGTAGAAAATTATTTTTTGAAAAATTTACTATAGAAAAGGCAATCCCTGGCGTATTTAAAATTTGCGACAGTAAAAAATTATTTTTTGAAAAATTTACTATAGAAAAGTTAATTACTGGCGTATTTAAAAATTGCGACAGTAAAAAATTAGTTTTTGCAAAATTTACTGTAGAAAAGTCAATCCCTGACGTATTTAAAATTTGCGACAGTAAAAAATTATTTTTTGAAAAATTTACTATAGAAAAGGTAATCCCTGGCGTATTTAAAAATTGCGACAGTAAAAAATTAGTTTTTGCAAAATTTACTGTAGAAAAGGCAATCCCTGACGTATTTAAAATTTGCGACAGTAAAAAATTATTTTTTGAAAAATTTACTGTAGAAAAGGCAATCTCTGGCGTATTTAAAATTTGCGACAGTAAAAAATTATTTTTTGAATAATTTACTATAGAAAAGGCAATCCCTGGCGCAATTAAAATTTGCGACAGTATAAAATTAAATTTTGAAAAATTTACTATAGAAAAGGCAATCCCAGCCGTATTTAAAATTTGCGACAGTAAAAAATTATTTTTTGAAAAATTTACTATAGAAAAGGTAATCCCTGGCGTATTTAAAAATTGCGACAGTAAAAAATTAGTTTTTCAAAATTTACTGTAGAAAAGGCAATCCCTGACGTATTTAAAATTTGCGACAGTAAAAAATTATTTTTTGAAAAATTTACTGTAGAAAAGGCGATCTCTGGCGTATTTAAAATTTGCGACAGTAAAAAATTATTTTTTGAATAATCCCTGGCGCAATTAAAATTTGCGACAGTATAAAATTAAATTTTGAAAAATTTACTATAGAAAAGGCAATCCCTGGCGTATTTAAAATTTGCGACAATATAAAATTATTTTTTGAAAAATTTACTGTAGAAAAGGCAATCCCTGGCGTATTTAAAATTTGCGACAGTAAAATATTATTTTTTGAATAATTTACTATAGAAAAGGCAATCCCTGGCGCAATTAAAATTTGCGACAGTATAAAATTAAATTTTGAAAAATTTAGTATAGAAAAGGCAATCCCTGGCGTATTTAAAATTTGCGACAGTATAAAATTATTTTTTGAAAAATTTACTGTAGAAAAGGCAATACCTGGCGTATTTAAAATTTGCGACAGTAAAAAATTATTTTTTGAATAATTTACTATAGAAAAGGCAATCCCTGGCGAAATTAAAATTTGCGACAGTATAAAATTAAATTTTGAAAAATTTACTATAGAAAAGGCAATCCCTGGCGTAATTAAAATTTGCGACAGTAAAAAATAATTTTTTTGCTAAATTTACTATAGAAAAGGCAATCCCTGGCATATTTAAAATTTGCGACAGTATAAAATTAAATTTTGAAAAATTTACTATAGAAAAGGCAATCCCTGGCGTATTTAAAATTTGCGACAGTACAAAATTATTTTTTGAAAAATTTACTGTAGAAAAGGCAATCCCTGGCGTATTTAAAATTTGCGACAGTAAAATATTATTTTTTGAATAATTTACTATAGAAAAGGCAATCCCTGGCGCAATTAAAATTTGCGACAGTATAAAATTAAATTTTGAAAAATTTAGTATAGAAAAGGCAATCCCTGGCGTATTTAAAATTTGCGACAGTATAAAATTATTTTTTGAAAAATTTACTGTAGAAAAGGCAATACCTGGCGTATTTAAAATTTGCGACAGTAAAAAATTATTTTTTGAATAATTTACTATAGAAAAGGCAATCCCTGGCGAAATTAAAATTTGCGACAGTATAAAATTAATTTTTGAAAAATTTACTATAGAAAAGGCAATCCCTGGCGTAATTAAAATTTGCGACAGTAAAAAATAATTTTTTTGCTAAATTTACTATATAGAAAGGCAATCCCTGGCATATTTAAAATTTGCGACAGTAAAAAATTAATTTTTGAAAAATTTACTATAGAAAAGGCAATCCCTGGCGTATTTAAAATTTGCGACAGTAAAAGTTAATTTTTGAATAATTTACTATAGAAAATTCAATCCCTGGCGTAATTAAAATTTGCGACAGTAAAAAATTATTTTTTGAAAAATTTACTGTGGAAAAGGTAATCCCTGGCGTATTTAAAATTTGCGACAGTAAAAAATTATTTTTGAAAAATTTACTGTAGAAAAGGCAATTCCTGGCGCAATTAAAACTTGCGACAGTAAAAAAATTATTTTTTGAATAATTTACTATAGAAAAGGCAATCCCTGGCGTATTTAAAATTTCCGACAGTAAAAAATTAATTTGTGAAAATTTTACTATAGAAAAGCAATCCCTGGCCTATTTAAAATTTGCGACAGTAAAAAATTATATAGTATAATAAATAATAATAATAATAAATAAATAAAATATATAGTAAATTTTTCAATAGAAAAGGTAATCCCTGGCTTAATTAAAATTTGCGACAGTAAAAATTATTTTTTGAATACTTTACTATAGAAAAGGCAATCCCTGGCGTATTTAAAATTGTTGCGATAGTAAAAAATAATTTTTTGAAAAATTTACTATAGAAAAGGCAAAAAAAAATAATTTTTTTGCAAAATTTACTATAGAAAAGGCAATCCCTGGCGTATTTAAAATTTGCGACAGTAGAAAATTAATTTGTTAAAACTTACTATAGAAAAGGAAATCCCTGGCGTACTTAAAACTTGCGACAGTAAAAAATTAATTTTTGAAAAATTTACTATAGAAAAGGCAATCCCTGGCGTATTTAAAATTTGCGACAGTAAAAAATTAATTTTTGAAAAATTTACTATAGAAAAGGCAATCCCTGGCGCAATTAAAATTTGCGACAGTAGAAAATTATTTTTTGAAAAATTTACTATAGAAAAGGCAATCCCTGGCGTATTTAAAATTTGCGACAGTAAAAAATTATTTTTTGAAAAATTTACTATAGAAAAGTTAATTACTGGCGTATTTAAAATTGCGACAGTAAAAAATTAGTTTTTACAAAATTTACTGTAGAAAAGTCAATCCCTGACGTATTTAAAATTTGCGACAGTAAAAAAATTATTTTTTGAAAAATTTACTATAGAAAAGGTAATCCCTGGCGTATTTAAAAATTGCGACAGTAAAAAATTAGTTTTTGCAAAATTTACTGTAGAAAAGGCAATCCCTGACGTATTTAAAATTTGCGACAGTAAAAAATTATTTTTTGAAAAATTTACTGTAGAAAAGGCAATCTCTGGCGTATTTAAAATTTGCGACAGTAAAAAATTATTTTTTGAATAATTTACTATAGAAAAGGCAATCCCTGGCGCAATTAAAATTTGCGACAGTATAAAATTAAATTTTGAAAAATTTACTATAGAAAAGGCAATCCCTGGCGTATTTAAAATTTGCGACAGTATAAAATTATTTTTTGAAAAATTTACTGTAGAAAAGGCAATCCCTGGCGTATTTAAAATTTGCAACAGTAAAATATTATTTTTTGAATAATTTACTATAGAAAAGGCAATCCCTGGTATATTTAAAATTTGCGACAGTATAAAATTATTTTTTGAAAAATTTACTGTAGAAAAGGCAATCCCTGACGTATTTAAAATTTGCGACAGTATAAAATTAAAGTTTGAAAAATTTAGTATAGAAAAGGCAATACCTGGCGTAATTAAAATTTGCGACAGTAAAAAATAATTTTTTTGCAAAATTTACTATAGAAAAAGGCAATCCCTGGCATATTTAAAATTTGCGACAGTAAAAAATTAATTTGTGAGAAATTTACTATAGGAAAGGCAATCCCTGGCGTAATTAAAATTTGCGAGAGTAAAAAATTATTTTTTGAATAATTTACTATAGAAAAGGCCAATCCCTGGCGTATTTAAAATTTGCGACAGTAGAAAATTATGTTTTTGAAAAATTTACTATAGAAAAGGCAGTCCCTGGCGTATTTAAAATTTGCGACAGTAAAAAATTAATTTGTGAAAAATTTACTATAGAAAAGGCAATCCCTAGCGTATTTAAAATTTGCGACAGTAAAAAATTATATAGTATAATAAATAATAATAATAATAAATAAATAAAATATATATAGTAAATTTTTAAATAGAAAAGGTAATTCCTTGGCTTAATTAAAATTTGCGACAGTAAAAATTATTTTTTGAATACTTTACTATAGAAAAGGGCAATCCCTGGTATATTTAAAATTTGCGACAGTAAAAAATTATTTTTTGAAAAATTTACTATAGAAAAGGTAATCCCTGGCGTATTTAAAAATTGCGACAGTAAAAAATTAGTTTTTGCAAAATTTACTATAGAAAAGGCAATCCTGACGTATTTAAAATTTGCGACAGTAAAAAATTATTTTTTGAAAAATTTACTGTAGAAAAGGCAATCCCTGGCGCAATTAAATTTTGCGTCAGTAGAAAATTATTTTTGAAAAATTTACTGTAGAAAAGGCAATCCCTGGCTGTATTTAAAATTTGCGACAGTAAAAAATTAATTTTTGAAAAATTTACTGTAGAAAAGGCAATCCCTGGCGCAATAAAATTTGCGACAGTAAAAAATTATTTTTTGCAAAATTTACTATAAAAAAGGCAATCCTTGGCGTATTTAAAATTTGCGACAGTAAAAAATTAATTTGTGAAAAATTTACTATAAAAAAGCCAATTCCTGGCGCAATTAAAATTGCGACAGTGAAAAATTAATTTTTGAAAAATTTACTATAGAAAAGGCAATCCCTGGCGCAATTAAAATTTGCGACAGTAAAAATTATTTTTTGAATAGTTTACTATAGAAAAGGCAATCCCTGGCGCAATTAAAATTTGCGACAGTAAAAAATTATATTTTGAATAATTTACTATAGAAAAGGCAATCCCTGGCGGATTTAAAATTTGCGACAGTAAAAAATAAATTTTTTGAAAAATTTACTGTAGAAAAGGCAATCCCTGGCGCAATTAAAATTTGCGACAGTAAAAAATTATTTTTGAAAAATTTACTATAGAAAAGGCAATCCCTGCGTATTTAAAATTTGCGACAGTAAAAAATTAATTTGTGAAAAATGTACTATAGAAAAGGCAATCCCTGGCGTATTTAAAATTTGCGACAGTAAAAAAAGTAATTTTTGAAAAATTTACTATAGAAAAGGCAATCCCTGGCGTAATTAAAATTTGCGACAGTAAAAATTAATTTGTGAAAAATTTACTATAGAAAAGGCAATACCTGGCGTATTTAAAATTTTGCGACAGTAAAAAATTAATTTTTGAAAAATTTACTATAGAAAAGGCAATCCCTGGCGTAATTAAAATTTTCGACAGTAAAAAATTATTTTTGAAAAATTTACTGTAGAAAAGGCAATCCCTGGCGTAATTAAAATTTGCGACAGTAAAAAAATTATTTTTTGAATAATTTACTATAGAAAAGGCAATCCCTGCGTATTTAAAATTTGCGACAGTAGAAAATTATGTTTTGAAAAATTTACTATAGAAAAGGCAGTCCCTGGCGTATTTAAAATTTGCGACAGTAAAAAATTTAATTTGTGAAAAATTTACTATAGAAAAGGCAATCCCTGGCGTATTTAAAATTTGCGACAGTAAAAAATTATATAGTATAATAAATAATAATAATAATAAATAAATAAATATATATAGTAAATTTTTAAATAGAAAAGGTAATCCTTGGCTTAATTAAAATTTGCGACTGTAAAAAATTATTTTTTGGAATACTTTACTATAGAAAAGGCAATCCCTGGTATATTTAAAATTTGCGACAGTAAAAAAATTATTTTTTGAAAATTTACTATAGAAAAAGGTAATCCCTGGGCGTATTTAAAAATTGCGACAGTAAAAAAATTAGTTTTTGCAAAATTTACTATAGAAAAGGCAATCCCTGACGTATTTAAATTTGCGACAGTAAAAAATTATTTTTTTGAAAAATTTACTGTAGAAAAGGCAATCCCTGGCGCAATTAAATTTTGCGTCAGTAGAAAATTATTTTTTGAAAAATTTACTGTAGAAAAGGCAATCCCTGGCGTATTTAAAATTTGCGACAGTAAAAAATTAATTTTTGAAAAATTTACTGTAGAAAAGGCAATCCCTGGCGCAATTAAAATTTGCGACAGTAAAAAATTATTTTTTGCAAAATTTACTATAAAAAGGCAATCCTTGGCGTATTTAAAATTTGCGACAGTAAAAAATTAATTGTGAAAAATTTACTATAAAAAAGCCAATTCCTGCGCAATTAAAATTGCGACAGTGAAAAATTAATTTTTGAAAAATTTTACTATAGAAAAGGCAATCCCTGGCGCAATTAAATTTGCGACAGTAAAAAATTATTTTTTGAATAGTTTACTATAGAAAAGGCAATCCCTGGCGCAATTAAAATTTGCGACAGTAAAAAATTATATTTTGAATAATTTACTATAGAAAAGGCAATCCCTGGCGGATTTAAAATTTGCGACAGTAAAAAATAAATTTTTGAAAAATTTACTGTAGAAAAGGCAATCCCTGGCGCAATTAAAATTTGCGACAGTAAAAAATTATTTTTTGAAAAATTTACTATAGAAAAGGCAATCCCTGGCGTATTTAAAATTTGCGACAGTAAAAAATTAATTTGTGAAAAATGTACTATAGAAAAGGCAATCCCTGGCGTATTTAAAAATTTGCGACAGTAAAAAGTATTTTTGAAAAATTTACTATAGAAAAGGCAATCCCTGGCGTAATTAAAATTTGCGACAGTAAAAAATTAATTTGTGAAAAATTTTACTATAGAAAAGGCAATACCTGGCGTATTTAAAATTTGCGACAGTAAAAATTAATTTTTGAAAATTTACTATAGAAAAGGCAATCCCTGGCGTAATTAAAATTTTCGACAGTAAAAAAATTATTTTTTGAAAAATTTACTGTAGAAAAGGCAATCCCTGGCGTAATTAAAATTTGCGACAGTAAAAAATTATTTTTTGCAAAATTTACTATAGAAGAGGCAATCCCTGGCGTATATAAAATTTGCGACAGTATAAAATTATTTTTGAAAAATTTACTATAGAAAAGGCAATCTTTGGCGTAATTAAAATTTGCGACAGTAAAAAATTATTTTTTGAAAAATTTACTGTAGAAAAGGCAATCCCTGGCGCAATTAAAATTTGCGACAGTAAAAAATTAATTTGTGAAAAATTTACTATAGAAAAGGCAATCCCTGGCGCAATTAAAATTTGCGACAGTAAAAAATTATTTTTTGCAAAAATTTACTATAAAAAAGGCAATCCCTGGCGTATTTAAAATTTGCGACAGTAAAAAATTAATTTGTGAAAAATTTACTATAAAAAAGGCAATTCCTGGCGCAATTAAAATTGCGACAGTGAAAAATTAATTTTGAAAAATTTACTATAGAAAAAGGCAATCCCTGGCGCAATTAAAATTGCGACAGTAAAAAATTATTTTTTGAATAGTTTACTATAGAAAAGGCAATCCCTGGCGCAATTAAAATTTGCGACAGTAAAAAATTATATTTTGAATAATTTACTATAGAAAAGGCAATCCCTGGCGGGATTTAAAATTTGCGACAGTAAAAAATAAATTTTTGAAAAATTTACCTGTAGAAAAGGCAAATCCCTGGCGCAATTAAAATTTGCGACAGTAAAAAATTATTTTTTGAAAAATTTACTATAGAAAAGGCAATCCCTGGCGTATTTAAAATTTGCGACAGTAAAAAATTAATTTGTGAAAAATGTACTATAGAAAAGGCAATCCCTGGCGTATTTAAATTTTGCGACAGTAAAAAATTATTTTTTGAATAATTTACTATAGAAAAGGCAATCCCTGGCGTAATTAAAATTTGCGACAGTAAAAAATTATTTTTTGAAAAATTTACTGTAGAAAAGGCAATCCTTGGCGCAATTAAAATTTGCGACAGTAAAAAATTATATTTTGAATAATTTACTATAGAAAAGGCAATCCCTGGCGGATTTAAAATTTGCGACAGTAAAAAATAAATTTTTGAAAAATTTACTGTAGAAAAGGCATTCCCTGGCGCAATTAAAATTTGCGACAGTAAAAATTAATTTTTGAAAAATTTACTATAGAAAAGGCAATCCCTGGCGTATTTAAAATTTGCGACAGTAAAAAATTAATTTGTGAAAAATGTACTATAGAAAAGGCAATCCCTGGCGTATTTAAAATTTGCGACAGTATAAAATTAAATTTTGAAAAATTTACTATAGAAAAGGCAATCCCTGGCGTAATTAAAATTAGCGACAGTAAAGATTATTTTTTGGAAAATTTACTGTAGAAAATTCAATCCCTGCCGCAATTAAAATTTGCGACAGTAAAAAATTATTTTTTGAATAATTTCCTATAGAAAAGGCAATCCCTGGCGTATTTAAAATTTGCGACAGTAAAAAATTCATTTTTGAAAAATTTACTATAGAAAAGGCAATCCCTGGTATATTTAAAATTTGCGACAGCAAAAAATTATTTTTTGAAAAATTTACTACAGAAAAGGCAATCCCTGGCGTCAATTAAAATTTGGCGACAAAAAAATTATTTTCTGAAAAATTTACTATAGAAAAGGCAATCCCTGGCGTATTTAAAATTTGCGAGAGTAAAAAATTATTTTTTAAATAATTTACTATAAAAAGGCAATCCCTGGCGTAATTAAAATTTTCGACAATAGAAAATTATTTTTTGGAAAATTTACTATAGAAAAGACAATCCCTGGCGTATTTAAAATTTGCGACAGTAAAAAATTAATTTTTGAAAAATTTACTATAGAAAAGGCAATCCCTGGCGTAATTAAAATTTGCGACAGTAAAAAATTATTTTTTGAAAAATTTTCTGTAGAAAAGGCAATCCCAGGCGTAATTAAAATTTGCGACAGTAAAAAATTATTTTTTGAAAAATTTACTGTAGAAATGGCAATCCTGGCTCAATTAAAATTTGCGACAGTAAAAAATTATTTTTTGCAAAATTTACTATAGAAGAGGCAATCCCTGGCGTATTTAATATTTGCGACAGTAAAAAATTAATTTTTGAAAAATTTACTATAGAAAAGGCAATCCCTGGCGTAATTAAAATTTTCGACAGTAGAAAATTATTTTTTGAAAAATTTACTATAGAAAGACAATCCCTGGCGCAATTAAAATTTGCGACAGTATAAAATTAAATTTTGAAAAATTTACTATAGAACAGGCAATCCCTGGCGTATTTAAAATTTGCGACAGTAAAAAATTAATTTTTGAAAAATTTACTATAGAAAAGGCAATCCCTGGCGTAATTAAAATTTGCAACAGTAGAAAATTAATTTTTGAAAAATTTACTATAGAAAAGGCAATCCGTGACGCAATTAAAATTTGCGACAGTAAAAAATTATTTTTTGAAAAATTTATTGTAGAAAAGGCAATACCTGGATCAATTAAAATTTGCGACAGTAAAAAATTATTTTTTGCAAAATTTACTATTGAAGAGGCAATCCCTGGCGTATTTAAAATTTGCGACAGTAAAAAATTAATTTTAGAAAAATGTACTATATAAAAGGCAATTCCCGGCGTAATTAAAATTTGCGACAGCAGAAAATTAATTTTTGAAAAATTTACTATAGAAAAGGCTATCCCTGGAGTAATTAAAATTTGCGACAGTAAAAAATTATTTTTTGAAAAATTTACTGTAGAAAATTCAATCCCTGGCGTATTTAAAATTTGCGACAGTAAAAAATTAATTTTTGAAAAATTTACTACAGAAAAGGCAATCCCTAGCGCAATTAAAATTTGCGACAGTAAAAAATTATTCTTTGAAAAATTTACTATAGAAAAGGCCATCCCTGGCGTATTTCAAATTTGCGACAATAGAAAATTATTTTTTGAAAAATTTACTATAGAAAAGACAATCCCTGGCGCCATTAAAATTTGCGACAGTATAAAATTAAATTTTGAAAAATTTACTATAGAACAGGCAATCCCTGGCGTATTTAAAATTTGCGACAGTGAAAAATTAATTTTTGAAAAATTTACTATAGAAAAGGCAATCCCTGGCGTAATTAAAATTTGCGACAGTAGAAAATTAATTTTTGAAAAATTTACTATAGAAAAGGCAATCCCTAGCGCAATTAAAATTTGCGACAGTAAAAATTATTCTTTGAAAAATTTACTATAGAAAAGGCAATCCCTGGCGTATTTCAAATTTGCGACAGTAAAAAATTATTCTTTGAAAAATTTACTATAGAAAAGGCAATACCTGGCGTAATTAAAATTTGCGACAGTAAAATATTTACTGTAGAAAAGGCAATCACTGGGGTATTTAAAATTTGCGACAGTAAAAAATTAATTTTTGAAAAATTTACTACAGAAAAGGCAATCCCTGGCGCAATTAAAACTTGCGACAGTAAAAAATTATTTTTTGAAAAATTTACTGTGGAAAAGGCAATCACTGGGGTATTTAAAATTTGCGACAGTAAAAAATTAATTTTTGAAAAATTTACTACAGAAAAGGCAATCCCTAGCGCAATTAAAATTTGCGACAGTAAAAAATTATTCTTTGAAAAATTTACTATAGAAAAGGCCATCCCTGGCGTATTTCAAATTTGCGACAATAGAAAATTATTTTTTGAAAAATTTACTATAGAAAAGACAATCCCTGGCGCCATTAAAATTTGCGACAGTATAAAATTAAATTTTGAAAAATTTACTATAGAACAGGCAATCCCTGGCGTATTTGAAATTTGCGACAGTGAAAAATTAATTTTTGAAAAATTTACTATAGAAAAGGCAATCCCTGGCGTAATTAAAATTTGCGACAGTAGAAAATTAATTTTTGAAAAATTTACTATAGAAAAGGCAATCCCTAGCGCAATTAAAATTTTCGACAGTAAAAATTATTCTTTGAAAAATTTACTATAGAAAAGGCAATCCCTGGCGTATTTCAAATTTGCGACAGTAAAAAATTATTCTTTGAAAAATTTACTATAGAAAAGGCAATACCTGGCGTAATTAAAATTTGCGACAGTAAAATATTTACTGTAGAAAAGGCAATCACTGGGGTATTTAAAATTTGCGACAGTAAAAAATTAATTTTTGAAAAATTTACTACAGAAAAGGCAATCCCTGGCGCAATTAAAACTTGCGACAGTAAAAAATTATTTTTTGAAAAATTTACTATAGAAAAGGCAATCCCTGGCGTAATTAAAATTTTCGACAGTAGAAAATAATTTTTTGAAAAATTTACTGTAGAAAAGGCAATCCCTGGCGCAATTAAAATTTGCGACAGTAGAAAATTATTTTTTGAAAAATTTACTATAGAACAGGCAATCCCTGGCGTATTTAAAATTTGCGACAGTAAAAAATTATTTTTTGAATAATTTACTATAGAAAAGACAATCCCTAGCGCAATTAAAATTTGCGACATTAAAAAATTATTCTTTGAAAAATTTACTATAGAAAAGGCAATCCCTGGCGTATTTAAAATTTGCGACAGGAAAAAATTAATTTTTGAAAAATTTACTATAGAAGAGGCAATCTCTGGCGTAATTAAAATTTGCGACAGTAAAAAATTAATTTTTGAAAAATTTACTGTAGAAAAGGCAATCCCTGGCGCAATTAAAATTTCCGACAGTAAAAAATTATTTTTTGAAAAATTTACTATAGAAAAGGCAATCCCTGGCGCAATTAAAATTTGCGACAGTAAAAAATTATTTTTTGTAAAAATTTACTATAGAAAAGGCAATCCCCAGCGTAATTAAAATTTGCGACAGTATAAAATTAATTTTTGAATAATTTACTATAGAAAAGGCAATCCCTGGCGCAATTAAAATTTGCGACAGTATAAAATTATTTTTTGAATAATTTACTATAGAAAAGGCAATCCCTGGCGTAATTAAAATTTTCGACAGCAAAAAATTAATTTTTGAAAAATTTACCATAGAAAAGGCAATCCCTGGCGTAATTAAAATTTGCGACAGTAAAAAATTAATTTTTGAAAAATTTACTACAGAAAAGGCAATCCCTAGCGCAATTAAAATTTGCGACAGTAAAAAATTATTCTTTGAAAAATTTACTATAGAAAAGGCCATCCCTGGCGTATTTCAAATTTGCGACAATAGAAAATTATTTTTTGAAAAATTTACTATAGAAAAGACAATCCCTGGCGCCATTAAAATTTGCGACAGTATAAAATTAAATTTTGAAAAATTTACTATAGAACAGGCAATCTCTGGCGTATTTAAAATTTGCGACAGTGAAAAATTAATTTTTGAAAAATTTACTATAGAAAAGTCAATCCCTGGCGTAATTAAAATTTGCGACAGTAGAAAATTAATTTTTGAAAAATTTACTATAGAAAAGGCAATCCCTAGCGCAATTAAAAT